>CAUYRT010061344.1:0-27508 GCA_963574885.1 Lepilemur ruficaudatus
ATTTATAAATGGGCAAAGGAGATGAACAGAAACTTCTCCAAAGAAGACAGAATAATGGCCAAAAAACATATAAAAGAACGTTCATCATCTCTAATCATCAGAGAAATGCAAATCAAAACCACAATATGATACCACCTAACCCCAGTGAGACTGGCCTCTATCAAAACATCCCAAAACAACAAATGCTGGCGAGGATGTGGAGAGATAGGGACTCTCTTACACTGTTGGTGGGACTGCAAATTGGTGCAACCTTTGTGGAAAAGTATTTGGAGATTCCTCAAAGAGCTAAAATTAGAATTACCATTCAATCCAGCAATAGCATTATTAGGCATCTATCCAAAAGAGCACAAGACATTCTATGTTAAAAAATAACTTTTTTAAAAAATTTTATTTCAGGTAAATAGGAGAGTACAACCAGTTCGGTCTCATTTTTTTTCTTCCTAAAATTTTATTGGGGGATTTTATATCTTTTCTATTTCTTTTTTTTCTTTATTGAAGTGTAATTTACATGTCATGTCTTTACTCCATTTTAAGTGTACAATTAAATGGTTATTAGTAAATTTTTTTTTGTTTTTTTTATTGGGGGAAAACTACAAAGCATTTACAGTATAATGTTTACAGTCACAATTTATAGTGAGCTGGTTTCCCAAAATATATTACCACTCAAGTTGACTTATCTTGTTACATTTCAAAGTCTACTCTGTCAAAGTAGTCCATAGAGTACATACATAGTGCTCCAGCTGTATCTACGTACAAATTAGTAAATTTACCAAGTTGTACAGCTAGTCACATAAATCAGTTTTAGAGGAATTTCTCCCCCCTATTGAGACCCCTAACACCCATCCCCAAATACATTTCAAGCATGCCCCTCCCCTCCACAGTGTTCACAACATCTCTCAGATTTGGGTCTACCCTCCACTCCCCCAAATCTCTATTGAACAGTACCACCATTTGAGCACCATAGTGTTAATCAGTCAGTACCAATTTGATGGCGAGTACATGTGGGGCCCATTCTTCCGGTCTTGTGTCACCTCACCTTCAATAATGGGCTCAAGCTTAATCCAGGATAATATAAGCAGTGCTAGCTAACTGTCATTGCTTAAAATTGAGTAATATTCCATTATAAACATAAACCACATTTTAATAATTCACTTATGACCTGAGGGGCACTTGGGTTGTTTCCATGACCTCAGAACAGTGAATTGTGCTGCCATAAACACTCGAATGCAGATGTCTTTATAACAGAATGTATTATGCTCTTTTGGGTAGATACCTAATAATGCTAATGCTGGATCAAATGGTAATTCTATTTTTAGCTCTTTGAGGAATCTCCAAATTCTCTTCCACAGAGGTTGCACTAATTTGCAGTCCCACCAGCAGTGTAAGAGTGTTCCAGTCTCTCCACATCCCTGCCAGCATTTGTTGTTTTGGGATTTTTTGATAGAGGCCAATCTCACTGGGGTTAGGTGGTATCTCATTGTGGTTTTGATTTGCATTTCTCTGATGATTAGCGACGTTGAACATTTTTTATATGTTTACTGGCCATTATTCTGTCTTCTTTGGAAAAGTTTCTGTTCATCTCCTTTGCCTATTTATAAATGGGGTTGTTTGATTTTTTCTTATTAATTCTTTTGAGTTCCAGGTATATTCTTGTCATCAGATATTGTCGGAGGTGTAGAGAGCAAATATTTTCTCCCATTCTGTAGGTTGTCTATTTGCTGTAGTGATAGTTTCTTTGGCTGTGCAGAAGCTTTTTAATTTCATCAGATCCCATTTATTTTTGTTGCTGCATTTATTGCTTTGGGGGTCTTCTTCAAGAATTCTTTGCCTAGTGGATGTGTGAAAGGTCTTCACAATATCCTCTTGTAGGATTCTTAAGGTTTCCTGCCTTAGGTTTATATCTGTTTACCATGTTGAGTGTATTTTTGTGAGAGCTGAGAGGTAGGGATCCAGTTTCATTTTTCTGCATGTAGCTATCCAGTTGTCCCAGCACCGTTTATTGAAAGATGATTAACAGACCTAAATCTAAGGCACGAAACCTTAAGAACCTACACAATCAAAGAAAATATTTTCTCTCTACTCTTCTAATAAAGGTCTGATAACAAGAATCTACTTAGAACTCAAAAGAATTAACAAGAAAAAATCAAACAACCCATTTTTAAATGGGCAATGGAAATGAACAGAAACTTTTCCAAAGAGGACAGAATAATAGCTAGCAAACATATGCAAAAGTATTCAACATCTCTAATCATTAGAGAAATACAAATCAAAACTACATTGAGATAACACCTAACGCCAGTGAGATTCGCCTCTATCAAAAATTCCCAAAACAACAAATGTTGGGCAGGTTGTGGAGAGACAGGAACTCTCTTACACTGCTGGTGGGATTGCAAATTAGTGCAACCTCTGTGGAAAAGAATTTGGAGATTTCTCAAAGAGGTAATAATAGAATTACCATTCAATCCAGTAGTAGCATTATTAGGCTTCTACCCCAAATAGCATAAGACATTCTATAATAAAGACATCTGCACCCAAATGTTTATGGCAGCACAATTCACTATTGCTAGGTCGTGGAAACAACCCAGGTGCCCGTCAATTCATGAGTGGATTAATAAAATTTGGTACATGTTTACAGTGGAATATTACTCAATTTTAAGAAAGGACAGTGAGCTAGCACCACTTACATTATCCTGGATTGAGCTTAGACACATTATCCAAAGTGAGGTGTCACAAGATTCGAAGAATGGGCTCCACATGTATTCACCATGAAATTGGTACTGACTGATTAACTCTACGGTGCTCACACGGTGATGGTGTTCACCAGGGTTTTGGAGGTTGGGGGGTAGACCCACAGTTGGGGAATGTGGAGAGCATTGTGATGGGGAGGGACATGCTTGAAATGTAGTTGGGGATGGGAATTAGGGGTCTTAATAGGGGGAAGGAAATCTTCTAAAACTTATTTATGTGAGTAGCTGTACATCTTGATAAATTTGCTAAAAATCATTTAATTCTTCACTTAAAATGGAGTAATGGCATGGAATGTAAATTATACTTCATTAAATTTGTCAAAAATATAGAAATTTATTCTAAATAGTAATCTCATTTGCAAGCCCTGTTTTAATATTTTTTGGGGGAGTCGCATGATCAGGTTTTCATTTTGAAAGAACAGTCTGCAGGAGTGGAGAAAATAAGTGATAGTAGCTTAGTCTTGAATTGTGATGGTGGAAAATGGAAAAATAAATAGATATGTAGATATAGACAGATAGATGGACATGTATATACATAGACAGTCAGACAGCCAGGTAACTCAATCAACTTTGTAGCTAGTTAGTTGTGAAATCTATAGGATTTGTTGTTAGATTAGTTGTATGGGGTTAGGGCGAAAATATCAAACTTTACATTTACATATCTGGCTTTCTCAACTGGGTAAATGGAGACAATATTCACAGAAATAAGAACACTGGAAAATGGCCAGGTGTAGGAAGGGAAGATCATGTTTTATCTTGGACATATTGAGTTTAAAGTACCCTTGAGATGTTTAATACTTGAGTAGTGCTAAGAAGCACACTGCCTGAATTTGAGTCCAGGAGCAGCCGCTTGTGTGACCCAGGGAAAATTATTTAACATTGTTGTGTCTTAGGGTCCTCATCTGTAAAACATGGATAATAATAGTAACCACTTTCATATAGTTATTGTGATGAAATATACAAATACTTTGAGGAGAGCTGGTACTTCTTAGGTCCTCAATAAATGTTAGCTATTTGTATTTTTGCTTGCTATTATTATCTAAGAGGAGATGTGAATTAAGTAGCTGGAATTAAGGGTCTTGAAGGGAGAAGAACATTATAAGATAGATATTTATTTTTATTTTGTATTATAAAAATTTCCAAACATCTACAAAAGTAGACAGAACATTGTAATCAAGCAATATGTGTGCATGCTACAGCTTCAACAATGAATCATTTCGTGTCCAATCTTGTTTCATCTACATCCCCCATACTACACCTCTATCCAGGATAATTCTAAAATACATACTAAATGTCATATCATTCAATCTATCAATGTACTTGTATATATGGAGATAAACATTTGAGAGTCATCTGCTCATAGGAGGTAATTGAAATTCAGGGAATGGATGTGATTGCCTGAGGAAAAAGTACAGGCTGAGAAGACAATCAAACCTCTAGACACTCCAACATTGGATGGGTGAATGGAAGAGAGTAGGAATACAAAGAAGCAGTAGTTAGAAAGGTAAGACAAAATCTGAGAGATTATGGTGGCATGGAAACCCAGGGGAGAGAGTGTTTTAAAGAGAGTATTCAATGGTGTCAAATATTACCAAAAGGTCAAGTAAGATGAGGATAGAAAAGTGTCCACTGACTTCAGCAACATGGATGTTATTGGTCTGTCAGTAGAATAATTGGGAAGAAAAGAAATTGTAGTGAGTTTGGGTGGGAATAGCAGGTGAGTAAATATACAATGGGTGTAGTGAATTATTTCAGGTAAGGAAAGAGATTAGTCTATAATTGGAGAAGGACATGGGTAGAAACAAAATCGTTTGTACTTTTGATTCTTGATTATATTTAAGTCCTCATGGGAAAGGCCTAGTCAAGATGGAGAAATTGATCACTGAGGAGAGAAAGGGTATAGCTAACAGTGGCAGGTTTCTGAGATGGGGGAAGAGATTCAGAGAATAGGTGGAATGATTAGTCTTCAAAAGGACAAAGGATCCCTCATTGAGCATTTATTTGTAGTACAGATTCTTGGTTGAAGCCCAGGAATCAGCATTTTAAAAAATACACAAAGTATTTCAGATGCAAATGGTTCAAGGACTACCCTCTCATACACACTGACAGATAAGTTTAGACTAAAATGCTTGCCATATAGGCACCACTTTAACATCTTCAAGTAGTTGTTATAATTCTCTGAGAGCATTTTGATGTTTGTGCTTAAAGTATATTTGGTCATGTTTTTCATTATACAAGTAAACATGCTCAGTACAGAAAAGTGTATGGGAAAATACCTATAATCTCATCCTTCAAAATAGTCACTGATTACATTTGAGCAGATTCCCTTGAATTTCTTTGTTTGTTTTTTTTTTTGCCATTTTATCCCCTATTTAAGTTCATACAGCTTGTGTGATTTTGTATCCCATTTTTTCACTAAGCATTAGAGTATTAGTGTCTTCATTTGTCACAGTATTAAAGCCATTAACATTTTCCATGTCATTACAAATTGTTTATAAATATATTATTGGCTGCCTATTTCCACAGTCTGTTATTCTAATCACCCTTTTTTTTTGTACTTACATAATTAATATTGTTCTCTTGCATACAGTCTCATTCAGAGGTATGCTATAAGTTGTATATCATTCTGGCAGATTAGCTCTAAATTCACACTTTTTTCTCTTATTCAAGAAAACAATCATACTATATTTTCCTGGTTGATTCACCCTTCCTTTCTTCTGGATCATAACTTCCTACCTTTTCCTCTCTACTCATACCATCAGAACTCCCTCCTCTGCCTCCAATTTCATGCTGAGAAAATGATCTTTCTTCATATCTCACTGAGAAAACTAAATCAGTCAGAAGAGAACAAGAGAAATTCCTTAGACATGTTCCACCATATCTACCCATCTACCTATTGTCTATGAAGAAATTTGTTGTCCTACATATCTCACTGCTCGAGTACTAGATGCCAAATTTCTCACACCAGTGCACCATCAATATTTCACTTTCTATGCAATCATTCACATCAGCACAGAAACATTAATTGTTTTCTTCCAACATAATACATAAACAAATATAATGCTTTTCTTGAGCCCCTTGTGGTTATTGTCACATTTATTTTTTATCCTGTGCAACAAAACTTCTTGTAAGAACTAAGTATCTATATTCACTGTCTCCAATTGTTCACCTTTCATTCTTTCTAACACCCACTATAATCAGGTGCTTGCCCTCACCATCCAACCAAAACTTTTGTCATCAAAATAAACAGTGACCTCAACATTTCTAAAATCACTAATAATTTCTCAATTTCACCTTACTTGACCCATCAGCAGCATTTGACTCAGTTGAGTACTCTCTTGTTTTTGGATACGCTGCCTTTAGTTGTTCTCCAGGATGCTGCATACTCTTTACTGGATGTTCTTTCTTGGTCTCTGATGTTGGTGCTTCCACTTGTCTTTGGTCTTTTAATGCAACATTGCCTCAGAGCTCAATTTTTGGTCTTTGCTACTCATTCAATTGCATGGTGAGCTCATCTGGTCTCATGAATAAATCAGATACCTAATAGGAAGCTTGAACTTAACATGTTTCAGGAAAAAAAAAACATTTTAGTTTCTACCTCCTAAACCTGCTACTCCTATTGTCTTTTACATCTCGACAAATGGCAGGTCCATTCGTCCAGTAGCTAAGGCCACATACCTCGAGGCCTCCTTGACTTCTCTCTTCTTCTCATGCCCCACATCCTGTCCCTTGATAACTCCTGCTGGGTCTCTTTTCAAGTATATCCAGAATCCTACCACTTCTCTCCATTTTCACTGTTACTGCTCTACTCCAAGCAACCATTACCTTTCAGCTGAATCACTGGATTACTTCGTAACTACTTGCAGCACTGTTATTAATCCAATAGAGTAGTGGGGGCATACCTCTCTGGACTTCATGCCCAGTTTCTATGTTATGGTAAGTCAGTCTGTGTATTTCAGATTACTTTTGAGTAATAATCATATTTAGGGAACACTAAGTTGGAGGTTCCAATTATGCACTCAGAGTAGGGACTACTACTGTAAGCACTGTTGCTTGAGTAAACCAATAACAATGATGCAAACATTAAAACCCTGATTCATTCAAGCAGGGAATTCCAGCTGAAGGCATGGGGAGGATGAGTGAGAGCCTGCAATAAGTAACAAGAATAGGGCCTGAGTGACAGCTGCCATATTTGAGGGTAGGGAATACATATGCTTTTGGGAGAGCCACTCACTTAGGGAATTCCTTTGCAGAAAGGAGTAACAGTTCTGGGTTGGGGCATTGGTGGTGACTCATGAATAGGGCAAGGCAGGAGTAAAGAATCTTCCATGTATAATTGGGGGAATGATAGGAAAGCTATAATGAAGTAAGGGCAGGGTCATTTAGAGCCATCTGGGTAGGGCTTCCTTTAAGGTTGCATGCACTTTCTTTACTGCTGACCACCTGGATCACACTCAGAGATATGCCATCTGAAATCCTGACAATGTCTTTAAATACACCCAAGTGGGAACAAAGATTGAAGGAAGGAAGTAATGTATTTGGTGATAATTTATTTATTTTATTTAGACTACTATCTCTTTACAGAATTACTAATGTAGTACTCTTTGCAGCCAGATTTGAGGGTATTAGAATCCTCAGATCAAATTTTGCATTTTAGGTCTTAATGACTCCACAGAAAAAGACAATGGATCTGGAATCCCAAGATATGTTTTCACAGGAGTTAGGAGCTGTCTTTGGATTCTGCATTGCTACTTTTTCCCAAGCAGAGTCTATCATGAAAACTCTGTCCATTAAATTATGGCTGAACTCTGTCCATTAAATTATGGCTGGAGGCACAGAACAATGTTTGCTGTGCTGGAATGTTCCAGGAGAGCCCACTGAGAGCACTAGTAATGAAGAAGAAATGGTATATGAGCCAATTCTGTTGTACTCTGTAGACAATCACAGGGATAAAGTTGTCTTGTTGGCATTTTGAATGAGTATAGAGAGTGATTCAAAGTATTTTCTTATAATTAATATTCACAAAAACTTGTCATCAATTTAACTATCTTCCCTAATAGCCAAACTAATGAAAAATGGGCATTTTCCTTTATATTATGGATTAGTCATCTAGAGTAAGATAATGAGGTGACATTTACAGATAATTCTATTAGCAATGAGAAGAAGAAAAAGTATCTGTTCTTCAAAATGTGGTAGAAGTAAACAAATTTAAGTCACAAATGCTAGAGTGCTCATGTTTTCTATATTTCTAAGAGATTTCTCACATAACACGGAATTTCAGAGAATATGCTTTACTGTCTGATAAGCCTATTGCAGTTACACACTAAACATCATCTTCTTTTAGTTTTTATTAAAATATAGTTATTACTACATTAGTTTAATTAAATCAATAAATTATTATGAATAAGGAAAGAGAAAAGGGAAACAAAAAACACGCATCAATTGATGAAGTCTTAAAGGTAATGAATGTATTCCTTTTTGTGAAATTGGTTTTGTTGTAATATGCTTTCTCATAATTAAAGAATTAATTAGATTCATAATAACTTTCAGAGACAGTCATCATCAAACCCATTTTACAATTAGGAGAATTGAAGTTTGAAATAACTTATTTTTCACAAGTTAACAACAAATTTAAAGTTGTAGTTTCAGGGATAGAGCCTCAAGATATTGATGTCTTACTTCCATATTACAATATAATATGGTACTAGTTTGTGTGCATGTGTCTTGGGGGATTATTTCCTCATATTGTAACTTTAACTAATTTTACTCTCTAGAGAAGATAAAGATAATGTCCCACCTAAATCTATATTCTGAGACCTACTATGTAGTTATAAGTATGGTAAGAGTAGAGGGTCCCATAAGAAGTTGGCAGCAGATCTTGAGAAATAATGGTATTAGAATTTCCCTAAGGACAGGATCCAATTCTTTCTCAAGGGAGCAGTGTGTCCAGATAAATCTCACTGGACTGATCATCTTAAGTCTTAGTTCCAGGGCTTGTGTCCCAGCTGTGTCAATAACTTGCTGTGTTATGTTGAGTACCCTACTGAGTCTCTAGGGTTCCCTTTTACACTAAAATCAGAGAACACTTGGATTTTGTGGAATGGAAAATGACATTCCACAATCCTGGCTTGAAGTTAATCTGGATAATTAGATTTATTTTAATTGCTTTGGGAACTTAAGCCAATACGCATCCCTCCTCTGCCTTGCTGTTTCCCCTTATATAATTTATTTAGATTACTTGAGGGTTCTTGACTGATGCTAGTATAGAAATATGTATTCCTATTTTTTTTTTTTAGCTGTGGTATTTACCTTTCTAAACACTTTGTAATTAGTGCTGCTTCCTGCTGTGGTTGAAACTATTATTGCCACAGATTGTAACATTGACAGAGAATTGGAAGGGAGCCCAGTGTTTTAATCCACTTGAATCTATTATCAAGGTTTTTTAGGGGTTATATAATCCAGTGCCCCCTTGTTATATTCCCCTGTTACAAATTAACCATCTGGCTTGGTAGAAGCTGCCTTCTAACTGGTTTTCATAACAGTGGCCCTCATGCCAAATGTTGGCTCTCATGGAAATGATTTAAAACATGCATTAAAATCTGGGAATGGCCGTGTTTTCTCCATCCAAGGGCTTCCATTGTCTCTATAATATCAAAGTTTTTGTTTATTGACAGTTACATAATTGTCACCTATTGGACACACTGCCAGAATGGGCTGGGATGTGGGGGCACGGATCTGTTGTCATAATTTCTATTTTCCAGGGTTATCAATGTTGCCTAATTATGGAGCAAGCACATAGAATCAAATAGCTTATGTCTGTCACAATTGATGAGTAAAAGATTCATAAACTGTTCACAAAAACAGAATAGTTTATTAAACAAATATTTATGAGAAAATTCTGAAAGATTAAAATCCCCCTTAGTGTTAGAAAATAACTTGACCAGAGGCAAGGTTAAAAATTATTTTTTATTAACCAAACATATGCTTTTCAAACTGTCATGCTATGCCACACCTTAGCCCCTTAGCTTTCAAACTACTAGCTTTTAGCACCCTAGTGACCTTTAGTCCCCTAACCTTTTTCAACAAATAGCTTCCTGGAAAAAGTGCATGTGAAACCCTAATGAGGAAACAGAGTCTTTTCTACCATTGACGCATGAATAAGTTTTCAACCTAAACTGGTAGGGGACCCTGGTAATCTAGCGTAACAGATTGTAACAGATCAGTTGGACTATCACACTAATATATACTTTCAGGAAAGCTACTGGAATGAAAAAGCAAACATTCAATTACTAGTAAAAATTTAAATGGAATTCCCTTTTATGAAATCAAATGATCCACAAATTAAGGGCAATGAGAGAAAAAAAGTTTATAGGGGAATAAAAATGGCTTATTATGGGATGTACACCTGTTTTGGGTAATACATACACACGAGAGAGAACACCTCATTTATCCAGAGTTTGAGGTATATGAACTAGCCTATCAATTCATTTTTCATAAAAAGTCAGAACCATTTTTTAATAGTGACAAAATTAGCATTTTAGGCTTTTACTGTGTTGGAGGTCCTGTGGTAAATACCTGCCATACATTAATTTGTTTAATTCTAATGACAGACCTATGAGATAGGTAATATCACTATTTCCATTTTACAGATGAAGAAATTGAGGAACAGAGAATTTTGGTTTCTTGTCCAATATCTCTTGTCCAGCTACTAGTTGGCAGTGATGAACCCGAGTCCAGCTTTTCTCTGCATTTCACTGTCTCTCATAGAGCTAATTCCTCAATGTATAGCCATTTTGAACAGAATCAGAACACACTTCCTAATCTTCCTTAAGAGTATATACAAAACATGATTTAACTTTTCTTTGATGCCTGAGAAATGACTTCCTCTGAGAGACCATCGGGACTAATCCAAACATTCTCAGTTTATCTCAACTCATCACCAGGTGCCCCAGATATTTATCTCTGCATCACTTTGTACATAACCTAATCTGACCCAGTGCCCATCCTTCTCTGAACTTCCAAAGTGTTATATTTTGTGATCTGGGGCTCACAATCCTCATTAAAACCATTAAAACCTTCACAACTGTGGGATGCAGTGAACATTGTGGAGGGGAGGGGCATTCCTCTAACCCTTGCTAGAGAGAGGCAAAGATATAAAATGTAATCAAAATGTTTGTACTCTCATATTTTCCTGAAATAAAAAAAATAAAAATTAAAAAAAAAACTTCACTGTAATAAATTTCTCACAATATTTTCTTCATATTATTGATCTAAATGAAAACTGTCTCTCTACTGACAATACAGACTCTTTGCATTCCTTCTGAGCTGGTAGGTGATTTTTACTTTCTCCCTGTCAATTGTTCTCATACTGTAGAATTTAAATCCTGGTGTTATGGATTGAATGTTTGCATCACCCCCAAATTCATTCATGTGAAGCCATACCCTTCAATATGATGGCATGTGAAGGTAAGGCCTTTTGAAGTAATTACATTTAGATGAGGCCATGAGGGTGAAGCCCCCATGATGGTATTAGTGTCCTTATAAGAGGAAGAAGATCTGGGTGTGGTGGTTCATGCCTTTAGTCTCAGCTACTTCAGAGGCTGAGCCAGGAGGATTGCATGAGCCCAGGACTTTGAGGCTATAGTGTGCCATGACTGTGCCTGTGAATAGCCACTGCACTCCATCCCCATATTTACTAAAAAAAAAAAAAAGAAAGAAAAAAGAAGTAGAAACATCAGAGATCTTTTTCTCTCTCTCATGTGAGGACACAGAGAGAAACTGGCTGTCTGCAAGCCAGAAAGAGGGCCCTCATTGGGAAACCCAAATCAGGTGGCACCTTGGTCTTACACTTCCTTATCTCTGAAATTATGTTGTGAGAAATAAATGTGTATTTATATAAATACACCATATATTTATATAAATAAATCCACCCAGACTGTGGTATTTGATTATGATAGTCTGTTTGTGCTGCTATAACAGAATACTATAAACTGTGTAGTTTATGAATCACATAAATTTATTTTTCACAATTCTGTAGGCCAGAAGTTCAAGATCAAGGCTCCTGGAGTTTCAGTATCTAATGAGAGATTGGTCCCTTCTTCCAAGATGACACCTTGAATGTTGTGTCTTCCCATGGATGAAGTTATGAAAGGGCAAAAAAAGGCTTAGCTCATTCCCTTAGGCCCATTCATAGGTCACTAATCCCATTTGTGAAGGCTTATAATTACCTATTAAAGGTCCTACCTCTTCATATTATCACATTGGTATTTAAGTTTCAGCATATGAATTTTGGAAGGGCATATACATTCAAACCATACCCCAGCTTGAGCTAAGACACCTGGATTTCTCATTTTTCTGTCTACCACTTCTCCTGTCTTCTCAGTATAGACCATATGTCTCTCATATAGAGAGTATATCCACTGATATTTTCTTCCACCCCACTCCAAATAGCCACTATCATAGACATACTCCAGGTCTTGTAATTAGTGAAAATAGCTTGATAGCACAAATATCTATTTCAGGCATCCAATTTCTGAACAATTCTACCTATGTTTCCAGATCACTTGTATTACCTCCTACACCAATTCTTTTACCCTAACATGACCTCTAATTGATTAACTATACCAATTTTTTATTGCTCATTCTCAATCTCATGCCATTATTTCCCTTTTTATCCAGTTTATATGACATGCTAAATCATTAAAATCACTCTCTTGCATACAACCTCAACTCCCTTGTACCTCTCTCCTCTATCATTACAAGTTTCCCACATAATATAAACCTACCCCTTAGCAATTTGGTATTGCTAGATGAAAGCACATAACTGGGCACTTAGTACTGTCTGGTAATCTTGCTTCATTTCCTAGTATATTTATTCCATCACTCTTGAATAAGACCACTTCAAATTTTTCCTCTCTTATCAAACCTCTCATAGCTTTCCCAACTTTTAACATTCAACTAAAGATCACACTATTTCATCAAGAAACTAGAAGCAATCAGATGATAATTAGCTCTCATAATCCCACTACCAAAGCTAGCGACCCACCAATGTCTGTATCTATATCTATAAACTGTATATCTGTATCTATAAAATTTTCAAATTGTTGTAACATATGAATTACCCCTGCTGAGATGTCTCTACTTGGGCCCTGGATTCTCCCTCTCCTTTTCCATACTCAAGGACTTTGTTTCTACATTTCTCCCAACTTTCTCTATGTCATGCTCAATTTCTCCCTTTTTATTAGATTATTCCCATCAATAAGACAACTTGCTATAATACATTCCATCTTAAAAAAATAAAAAAAAACACTTCTCTTAGCACCCACATAGTCCTTCTGTCTAGGTGCAATATACTACGTCTTTCGATTTATCTATTCTCCTTCTTAATGAAAGCTCCTATCCTATGTCTTACCACCATAACTTTCAGGTGTCCTTCATCACTCCACTGAAATCATACCTATAAAGGTCACTAAAGACCTCCATCTTTCCCAATTACCTCTGTTTACATTACTCATTTTTTCAGAAACATTTGACATAATTGGCCACTCCCTAAATGTCTGTACTTTAGAGGCTCCACCACAATCACCTCGTTTGCATTTAAACTCCCATGTACTTTCACCTCATTCTCTCTTGTTGTCTTTCCTCCTCTTCTCAATCTATAAATAAGAGAATATATTTTGTGAACCATCCTCTACCCTCTTCTCCTCCCTATATATATACTTCTACTTGATAATCTCATCCAATATCACGGTTTCACATCCATATTATATTCCAGTGGCTCCTGAGATCCAGGCTCACACATCTAACTGCATACACAATATCTCCACTTGAAAGTCTAAGAAACACCTGTTTTTGACATGTCCAAAAGAGAACTGTATCCACTCTCCTCCATAATCTTTTCCATCTTTGCTATTTTACCAGTATATTAATATGTAGACTTGATGAAAATCTGTCTCTCACATCTCACATCCTGGAAATCTGTCAGCTCTACTTTCAATATATATTCTGAGTTTGGCACCCTTTGTTCAACACAATAGCCAAAGAAAGGGATCTTGTTAAAAATTAAGGTAGATCTGAGTAAAAGCCAAACTCCAAGTAAGGTCCTATAATTTTGTGCGTTTTCTGGCCTTACATTGCTTCTGCTAAACAGCTTTCTTGCCCGTATCCCCAGATTGTTACATTTGGCATCCTGCTGTTTTTCAAATAAAAACCATACACATTCCCACCTCAAGGGCCTTGAACTTACTATTTCCTCTAATGGGGATGCTCTTCTTTCAAATATCTTTATAACTCAATCCCTTACCTCCTTTCAAGTCTCTGGCCAAATATCACCTTCTCAGAGAGAACTCCTACTACGTCCTCTAGAGAAACACTCCTTCTCCCCTCTAGTCACAACTTCCTTACCCATGTTCTTTTTTCTTCCTTACACTTATCTATATATAAAACTATATATTTTTAAAATTTCTGTTTATCCTTTTTTTTCTTTTTTGGCTTTTACACTACAATGTAAGCCCGAAGAGGGAAGATAGCTTGTCTGTTTTGTCCATTCCTGTGTGTTCCGGAACTCTAACAATGCTTGGCACATAGAAATTGTTCAATACATTTTTATGGAATAAAGTGTCTTCTCATTCCTGTGTTCAGCCAAGACAATCCCTTTTCTTCGGAGCCACCCTGCCTGAATATACCATATATTCATTGCTTGAAAGTTTCTACAATGCAAATCACAAATTTTATTCAAATTCAACTTACTCACTGAAAATGTTAGGCACTTTTATATACCTAACCTGATTTGAAACTCAAAGTAATGCTATCAATGAGATAGTATTTTTATCTTATAGATGAGGAAACTGGAATTCATTGATGTCACAACTTGCCTAAATTCTATATCTTAAGTGATATAGCCAGGAGTTAAATCCATGTCCTGCATACTTGCATACTTGCAATTAGGTCAGAGTTTTGTTTGTTTATTTGCTATGTTTGTTTCTTTAGTTTGCTTTTTTTTATGTATTGGATATAAGCTTAACAAGGCAAAAACTAGAAGAGTTAATACATTGGCCTAAATGAATTTCAAAATATTTCATACCAGAAATGATTCCTACTAGAATGAAAGGGAGTTAAATAACAAGAGGGCATGAGGAATAAACTGTCATGGAAGACTAAAAAAGGCTATAACCAACTTTGCTCACTTCACAATTATAATAAATTGTGTGTGTATGTATGTGTGTTTGCTATGGATTAACATACTATAAATCTCTGCAAAGATAAAGCTGAACATACAGCTATTTTATGATGCCATAATATTTATTATATATATTGACGAATATCAACAATAATAATATCCTCAGGCTGTTTGACTTTTGCTAGGCTATTTGTTCATATATTAACTAGCCTCAGACTACTGTTTATGTTCCAGTTTGTATATTTTAGTTAAAAAAATTACTTTTTGTGTAAATCCTCCCCCCACTCCTCACATCTCACCTATTTAAATAATTTGTTCCAGCTATATGTATACAGAAAGATACATGTGTATTCATATGTACATACATGCACATGAAAATAGGATATGCTGTATATATTACTGTGCGACTTAACTTTATCCCTTAATGTATCATATTAATAGTTCTGGGCTAAGTACATATAGACATAACTTGTGTTTTTTTTTTTTATTTTAAACACAAAGTAATTGTGTGGCTGTGTAATATTTTATCTAATTTTCTTTTGATAAATATTTAGGTCTTCTTTGTATTTTTACTTTATTTTTTGCTGTTGCAAACAGTACTGTAGTGAATATAATTGTAATAATATCACTAAACACTCACATTTTTATTTCTGTAGTATAGATTCCTGGAATTTGAAATGTTGGCTCTTAAAGTTATTTACATTTTCATTTTAAAGAGATACTAAAATATTGCCATCCAAATGTTTTCACCAATTTATACTCAAAGTATACAAAAATATTTGTTTTCTAATACTCTTAGACAAAACAAGGTGTTCTAAATCTTTCATTCAAAAATTGTTAGGTAAAAAAAAATCTTCCATTGTATTAATTTTTCTCTTTAACTTTTAGTGAGATTTATTAGCAATTTATATCTCCTACAAATTTCTAGTATATCATCCAGGATCCTGGTCAGAAACATATGATGTATTCAACTGTGGAAAATTAAAGGGTCTTAAATAACAAGGATTATTTATAATGGTGAATGCAGTGTTTAGGTTACCAAACTTTTTGGACTCTGAATATCTTTATACTCATTGGGTTTCAATGAGCTTTTATTTATGTGGGTTATCTATCAAAATTTAGCATATTAGATACTAACATTGAGTAATATAATAATATTTATTTTATTTAAAAACATTGATAAACCCATTATATGCTAATATGTATGCATAATTTATGAGAAATAACTCTATTTTTCAAAATATAATCAATGATAAGAGTTACTTTGTTTTACAGTTTTGCAAATCTATTTAATGTCTTCCTTAAGAGAATGTAGCTATATATTTACTTGTGCATTCAATCTGTCATGGAAAAGGTAAATCACATCTTAATATCATCTTGAATATAAGTTTGATATCATACACTCCCTAAAAGGGTTACAGGGTCCCAGGAGATCTCTGGACCACATTTTTTGGACTACTGGTTTAAGGAAACCAGCAAAGGATGATGCAGTACTCCACAGGTAATAACAATGGGGAGCTATTATCACCAATAGGCCTGAAGAGGCAGTGGAGGCCCTGCTGATAGGTAGTGCTGCCTAACAGGAGTTGTGCTCTTTGGTAGAGAGAAACAACCAAGCAATAGTAACATGGCAGGGAGACAACTGAGGTGATAATTACCCTCCCTAATTCTCCTCTAACTCTCATCTTCTACAATTGGCGAAACTCACCAGAAGCCAAGGGACAATGGAGTCAAGTGACTCAATCCGTATAGTCCAACTTCTCTGAGCATGAAACCATGAAGAGAATAGCAAGGAGTGGATCTGAAAGGGTGGAGAGGTGGACAGGAGAAACTGAGTGCATCTATTCTGTTTCCTTTGCCATTTGTATTTTCTTTTTCTTTTTCTTTTTTTTTTTTTTTTTTTTGAGACACAGTCTCACTCTGTTGCCCGGGCTGTAGAGTGCCGTGGTGTCAGCCTAGTTCACAGCAACCTCAGACTCCTGGGCTCAAGCAATCCTTCTGCCTCAGCCTCCCGAGTAGCTGGGACCACAAGCGTGTGCCACCATGCCCGGCTAATTTTTTTTTTTTTTACATATATTTTTAGTTGTCCAATTAATTTCTGTCTATTTATAGTAGAGACGGGGTCTCGCTCTTGCTCAGGCTGGTCTTGAACTCCTGACCTTGAGCAATCCACCTGCCTCGGCCTCCCAGAGTGCTAGGATTACAGGCGTGAGCCACCGCGCCCGGCCATTTGTATTTTCTTTATTGGAGTATAGAAGCTCTTTTTATATTAGGGTGGATTAATCCTTTGTTAAAAATGTAGCATTTTTTTTCCTTATTAAAAACTTAAATTTGAACTTTGCTTACAAAATGTCTTATAATTTGACTTTCTTTTATAGTTTATGTACTTAAAACCTTTATTTTTTTCTTTTGGTTCAGTGTTCTCTATTTAAAATTTATTTTTGTAAAATTTTAAAAATATTCTCTCAGTTATTTAATACTTTATCTTAAGTCTCTGAAATGCATTTATTTGTATATGGGTAAATAGTGGGCCTCTTTGCATTTTTATTTAAAAATTATTCCAAGATCTTTTAATTGAGATTCATCTTTCCCACAGATTTGAAATGTAACCTTTATGATATATTCAATGTATAAATAGCCTTGAATCTATTTCTGAATATTTATTCCACTTCTGATCTAGTTGTCATTCCTTGTTCCAGAACTATCCTGAAAATTTTTAGTTATAATAACTTTGTGGTATATTTTAATTCTGTTTAAACATCTTTATTTTGTACATATATAGATGCATTTCCCAGCTTGTCCATTTTTTTAATTTAAAAAATAATAAAATATAAAAAACAGGTATATCCTCCTGTGGATGGGTGGGTAGAAGGGAATGCATGCCCTTTAATGTATGAATTTTGAGATCTATAACTGCAAGGGCTTGTTTTTCTGACGTCTAGATCATCAATTAGATTTCAGGAAGTTTAGGTTGACACAGATAAATCACCTCCCCAAAAAGTCCGTATGTGTCAGGAAAAAAATGATATATATATATATATATATATATATATATATATATATATAATCTCAAAGTAAAAGTATTTTATATATTCAATTTTTTAAAATTTTTTATTTCAGCGTATTATGGGAATATAAATGTTTAGATAACATATGTTGCCTTTGCTCCACCTGAGTCAGAGCTACAAGCATGTCCATCCCCCAGATGGTGTACACCACACTCAATTTTTAAGTAGAGTACTTTGTGATTCTAACTTAGCTGTTGTTTTGCCAAGTGCCATGATTTTTTGAAAATTGAAAAATTGATAGATGGAGATCAGAATTTCCAAAATAAAATATACATGGAGATACAGGTTGAGAAAAATGAAAGATTCAGAAAGCAAGATGATGAAGTGAGAATCACCAAAAGGAGGAATTAACCTGCGAAAGCCAAGTAGACAAGAGGTATAGCATGAGAAGAGATCAGAGAAGCTACAGTTGATTACGGAACTTAAAACAAAGGCTCAGGAAAAAAAAAATTAGGAAGTTTTGCTGTATGATCACTGCTAATTCCCTTCCTTGTATTCCCAAGAATCAATCTATACAGATTTACATTGTTCTTAAGGGATTTTTGGAGTCCAATTGGAGTTTGGTTTCCATGTACCACCAAGCTGAAGCAGACATTAAAATAGGGATGAGGGCCAGGCGCAGTGGCTCATGCCTGTAATCCTAGCACTCTGGGAGGCCGAGGTGGGAGCATTGCTCGAGGTCAGGAGTTCGAGACCAGCCTCAGCCAGAACAAGACCCCATCTCTACTGAATATAGAAAGAAATTAGCTGGACAAGTCAAAATATATATAAAAAAAGAATTAGCCGGGCATGGTGGTGCATGCCTGTCATCCCAGCTACTAGGGAGGCTGAGGCAGGAGGATCACTTGAGCCCAGGAGATTGAGGTTGCTGTGAGCTAGGCTGACCCATGGCACTCCAGCCCCCAAAACAGAGCAAGACTCTGTCTCCAAAAAATAAATAAAATAAAAATAAATAAAATAAATAGGTATAAGAATGTCCAATTTTATCTGGGTTATGCCCATGGCCATTGACTATTGTCACTGACTTGCCCAGCTTATTGTCAAGAGTTGCTACTGCTAAATAATGTGTACACATGGACATAGAGTGTGGAATGATAGATATTGGAGACTTGGAAGGGTGGAGGTAAGGGGGTGGTTAATGGGAAATTATTTAATGGATATCATATACATTGTTTGGGTGATGGAAATCCTAAAAGCTCTGACTGACTTCACCAGTATGCAATCACAATATATCCATGTAACACAATTACACTTGTACCCCATACATTTATATTAATGCAAATGAAAAAAGAACTGTTACTATAGATGAGGACTTTAATAGATGTTCAAGGACGAAAATACTTGCTGTGAGATGTGAATCTGTTAGATTTGTCATTTGTTTACTGTTCCAGTAAAATCTTCAGGATGGAAATGTGTCAACATTTTTGAATTTTTGATGGAGTTCTTTGTTATTGTTATTTCTATCTCATGTCATTAGATATAGTTATGAGTTAGAGTTTACAAAGTATTTGTATTCATTTCCTCTACACAATGTTTTTGTGAGATAGCAAAGAAAGAGCTGTACGTGTTTGTGTGTGTGTGTTTAATCACAATTTTATTAATGAAGAAACTGATTTTAAGGGCAGTTTAGTGACTTGACTATAAAATTGTATTTAGAATCATCTGAATGTGTGTATATATGTGAATATGTGTGCATATATCTGTGTGTGTGTGAGAAAGAGAGAGAGAGAGAAACTTGGTATATATACTATGTTTCTTCTCTACCAGTTGACTTAATTACTGGTTTAACACATGTAAATTTTCTGGTCTTATCAGTGTTTTACATTCAAGAAATATAATATCATAAAATGAGTTTTTATTCACTGAGCAACAAATAATTACATTAGATTATTTTTTCTAACTAGTTATATTTTAATTCTGACATCTCTTTGTTTTACGAAGCTCCAAGTAATATGCTTTATTTTTTGTATTGGTTAACCCAGCAATAATAATTTTTAAAATTCAATTTGCAAAGGAAGATTATTGTATTAATTTTGAATAGTAGATGACTACAATATTAAAATGAGCCCTCAAGTCCCTTATTGAGTCTAACTTATCAAATGATATGCCATGGCACATTTTCAAATACAAAATTTATAATTAAGTGCAAATTAACATTGAATATACAAAGTTCAGTGGATTTTGGACTGGCATAATCACCTATTTATGTGAAACATTTAGCATGCACCTTTAGCTTATTTACTATGTCTTAACTTGAATCCATTTCTGCATGAGTTCACATTTCCATTTTTGTACCATTTTGCCTAATGGTACGTATACAGCCTGATACTTTAAATAGGAGAAGATGCTTGGATAATTATACAAAATTGTATAACTAGAATTTCATATAATCTTTTGAACTTACATAAAATAGTCAAACACTTAAATGACAACATATTAGCTGCTGAAACCTTTACTCTAGACAAGCTAGACAGAATGTCAGGTGGTCGGCTGCTCTACCTAAAACGCTTCTGTCTGGGAATGTACCTCTCACATCTTGCCATGTCCAGATATTTGACTCAATTATTTTTTATTTAGGAAATATGGCCCGATTGACCTGGCCAGAAGTAGATCTCTGTTTTCATGCCAGAATCATTTTTTTCGCTACCTCTTTTTTGACACATGCCATTTTATCTACTACTTTATTTAAATGCCTATCACAGATTTAGTGCTAGATTGTGAATTCCTACAGTGTAGAATCAGCATCTTATTTATCTTTCTACTACCCTTTTCTGTACACATAGTGTATTTAGTTTCCTAGGGGTGCCCTGACAAATGCCCACAAACTTGGTGGCTTAACACAAAAGAAATATATTCTCTCACAGTTTTGGAGGCCAGAATTCCAAAATCAATGTGTCAGCACTGGCATGTTCTCTAGGGGAGAATTCTTTCCCGCCTCTTCCAGCATCTGGTGACCCCAGGTGTTCCTTATCTTGTGACTGCATCACTCCAAACTCTGAGTCTATTTATACATGGCCTTCCCCTTGCTGTGTCTCTCCATGTCTCAAATTTTCCTTTCCTTTGTCTTACAAGGACATAAGTCATTGGATTTAGGACCTAACCTACGTCCAGGATGACCTCACCTCAAGATCATTTATTTAATGTTATCTGAAAAAAATCTTTTTTCCATATATGGTCATAATCATACGATCCCAGGGTTAGGACATGAACATATTTTAGGGGCCACTATTAACCCATGCACATGGTAAGATTGTAAGCATATAATATATCGCTATGTATTTATTATTTTGCAAACACATATATGTATAATGTAACATAATCATGGAAAGTGATACCAGGAGGTGGTGATCTTGGGGACTATCTTAGAATTCTGCCTAGTACAGATATCTGATTAAATGTGAAATAATTTAAAATTTTTTACACTAGCTGTTTTCAGAAATTCTTAGACTACTTTTGACTATTTGACTAATCTTTTATTCTAGGACAAAACATCAAGCCTAACATAGTGTGCCAGTGTCAAAATTCTGATTCTAAATACTCTACTTCAAAGGAAAAAGTAAGTTTATACAAATAGTATGTTAAAACGAGGTAGCAGATAAGCTTGGGTGATAAACATAGCCACTGCCTGGATTGTGGTATAGGATTGCAGCCTGGTCCTGACAACACAGTATCCAGGAAAGATCTCAAGTGGATCAGCTAAGAAAAACGGAGGAAGAATATGCCACATTTAGAGAGGTTAGTGCTGACATTAAAGTCAGAGGCATTAGGCCAAATGAAAGGAAATGGGAAGAAGTTACCAATCCTTGCCTCATTTTTTGCTTCTGTAGTTCTCTTCTTCTCAAACTTGGTTTACATGATACCCCCTCCAGTGAATAGTTCCTACATATGAATACAAGAATGGCAATAAGTTGCATCTTGAGGATAATTATGATCAATTTAGAATGCGATCAACTAGAGCAATGGGTTGAGATCTCCGTATCCATACCTATCCTTAGCTCAAAATGAGATGCATTAGGAACAACTTTTCTGGAAACTGAAGGGAGGAATTAAAGCAACAGTTATATCACATATTGATCATCTCTTCCAGATATCTTGTCTCTGTCTTGATTGTCAATTTGGAGCACCAGATTACTACATTGTTCACAGGTCTCTGAGATCCTGAATCCTTACACAAGTAACCTGACAATCACTCTGGCACATCTAGATTCTGTTTTCTCTTATTTCCTCTCATGCATCTCTTCCCTTCCATTTGAGCCCTGTCTCTCTAATTTAGTGTAGGGGGTCATAGTTTGTGTTTGATTGAAAAATATATTCTTTGAAAATAAATTCCGTTAAAGTTCAGAAAATAAGCTCTTTCCCGGGAGATCCTTGTGTGTCAATTTTGATGAGGTGCATTGTTATGCACTAAATATTTGCGCCTCTGCCCAAAATTCATATGTTGAAATCCCACCCCCCAATGTGATGATATTAGGATAGTATTAGGATGTTACTGGGATGTAATTCAGAGTCCTCATGAATGGAATTAGTGCTCTTATAAAATAGATTACAGAGAGCTCTCTTGCTCTTTTCCTGTCATGTGAGAATATAATGAGAAAACAAACATCTGCAAACCAGGAAGCAAGCCTTTGCCAGAAACTGTATGTTGGCATCTTGGTCTTGAACTTTTCAGCCTTGAGAAAGGTGAGAAACAAATGTTTGTTGTTTAAGCCACCCAGTGTATGGTAATTTGTTATTGTAGCCTTATCTAAGATATGCATGCAAGAGAAAATAAAAATAAATTGCTTACAATAGAAATCCAATGTCAATATAATGGTTCTACAGTCATTAAAAACTCAAATTCATTCATTTTTTTGCTGGTAAAAAAAGAAAAAAACTATGAACTAAAACAAAATCCTAAGCACCTCTGCTGACTGTGTGGCCACCCTCTTGGCCAAAGGGACCCCAGAAAAACTGCAAAAGTGAGTTCTTGACCAAAAGGGGAATGGTGTCAGACATGCCTCTTTATACTTCCTTCTTTTTGGCATTTAGATATAAATATTAACCAGCATTAATGTTAAAACAAGAGATCACAATACTTACAAAACAGATTCTTTGTTTAAATAACATACTAAATTATTAACAGGACATAAGGCCACACAGGACACAGTTTAAATCACCTGCAGATCATAAATTTGCTTAACAGATTACTTGAGTTGATATATTGTGGCTTGTCTCCGATTTAAAAACTTCCATACACTAACTTAAAACATTCCCAGTCTTTAGACAAAGCTTTGTTTGTTTAAACGATTGCAAATCAAAGAATATTTGAATCCGCCTTAATCTGAGAAGTCCCACCTTTTTGGGCCAAACTAATGTACACCTTACATATATTGATTTATAATTTTACCTGCAACACCTGTCTCTCTGAAATGTATAATACCAAGCTATAACCCAACTGCCTCAGCACCACTTGCCCATGACTTCTTGGATGTGGCTCTTTGGACCATGGTCACACACATTTACTCAGACTAAACCTCTTTAAATTATTTTACAGAATTTGGTAATTTATTTTACATTAGCAAAAAATTAGAATCGTGTATTTATTTATTTATTCAAAAATACTTATTGAACATCTACTCTGTTGAAGGAACTGTGGTGACTGCCAGAGCAATGGTTCTCAGCTAGGAGCGATTTTTACTGCCAACGACATTTGGAAATGTCTGGAGACATGTTCAGTTGTCACAACTAGGGATATGCTATTGGAATCCAGTGAGTAGAAGCCAGGATGCTGTTCAACATACATTATACATAGGACAGAACCTCACAACCCAGTATTATCTGACCCCAAATATCAATAGTGTTGAGAATGGAAAAGCCTGCATTAGATATGCAATGATAAGGAAAATACAGTCATTGCCCTTATGAAGTTTATAACTTATTAGGGAAAATACACATTATTTATTAAAACAAGTAAAATAATTTTCTAGTAGCAATAAATTTTATGACACAAACTGCTGGAGTGTTATGATAGATAAGAAAGGGGCAGAGAGATGGAGAGGACCTATTATAGATATGGTGGTCAAGTAAAGTTTCTTTGTGCAGGTGACATTTAAACTAAAATATCAGGAATGAAGAAGACACAGTCATACAAAAATCTGAGGAGAAATCCTTTCAAAAAATAATAGAAAAAACTTTGAGATTATTTAATCTTATTATGATTTTAGCGTTGCACTCAGTATAGGAACTATATCATTATGCAAGCCTGGCATGATCTCTTTTCTGATGGATGTTCCAGTCTAGTCAGTAAATCAACATTAAACAAACAATTATATAATTAGATATATATATATACCATTATTAATTGAGAATAGGTTATTATAAGACCAGTTAAGAGGTAAAATGACTTAAGTAACTTTTAAAGTAAGATCTGAATTTTGTGTTGGTTTTATAAAGTCATATGTGAGGGATATTCTTCTAGGCATAAGGAACCATATGTATGAAGCCCTTGAGGTGGGAAGAATTTAGTGATTGCAGGGAATGGAATGATAACAAATGTGGCTTAAGTATTAATACAATGAGAAAGACAGTAATTTTTTGAGATTATTAGATGTTTTTAAAGGGAGGGATAGCATGATCATATTTAGATTTTTTAAAAGATTGCTTTGGCTTCTTCAGAACAGAATAAAGTATAAAATAGAAAGCATAGAGACAATTAGCAAAATATTACCACAATTCTGGTGAGAGAGACCTCGTCTCTCATGACAAATGTTGTAAGGAATGTTACAATGGTATCATGGAATGTCAGAAGAAGACACTGCATGTTTTTGAGGAACTGGGAAAATAGAAAAGGAACACACTTTATGGCAACAGATATTTATGCTGTTTGGGTTGATTTAAATAGGAGGAGACAACCTTGTTTCAAGTAAAAGAAACAGCATGGACAATGGTACAAATGTTAGAAATCACTTGGTTCCTTTCTGATATAATGAATTGTCTACTGAGGCTGGAACAATGATTATGTGGTGAATTACAATAGAAGAGACACCTACAAAGGTACAGCGTGAGCAGATTGTGAAAGGTTTTGCATACAATGGGAAGACATTTGCACTTTTTCTTTGAAATCAGTGCAGAGACATCTTGAGATAATGCAATCATAAAATTTAATGTATATTTTGTTTCATATTTCCCATTTACCTACCTATACTGACAGGATTAAAATGGCATAAGGTATATAAAAAGTCTTGTATACTACTAAGTGCTATTTAAATACAAGATGCTCCTGCTATTATCATTTATTCTTCTCAGGGGTAATAATAATAAACCAGAATAAGCTTTTGGTAACTTATTAACTTATTAAGCTATTTGGTAACTACAACTCTTCATAACAATAGAGGAAAAAAACATTTAATTACCAAGGAGTCCTTAATAAAACATATTTAAGTATTCTCTTATACATATTACAGTACTTATGTTATTGTCCATTATAGTTTGAAAACCATTTCGGTGAAGCAAAATAATCTAATATTTGATAGACCAGACAAAAATATACATTGGGGAAAAGAATCTCTTTTCAATAAATGGTGCTGGGAAAAGTGGATAGCTACATGCAGAAAAATGAAGCTGGATCCCTACCTCTCATCGCTCACAAAAATTCACTCAAGATGGTTAACAGACCAAAACCTAAGGCAGGAAACCTTAAGAATCCTAGAAGAGGATGTTGGGAGGACCCTTTCAGACATCGGCCTAGGTAAAGAATTCTTGAAGAAGACCCCCCAAAGCAATTAATGCAGCAACAAAAATAAACAAATGGGATCTGATAAAATTATAAAGCTTTTGCACAGCCAAAGAAACTATCACTAGAGCAAACAGACAACCTACAGAAGGGAGACAATATTTGCTCTTTACACCTCCGACAAAGGCCTAATAACAAGAATCTACCTAGAACTCAAAAGAATTAACAAGAAAAAATCAAACAACCCATTTATAAATGGGCACAGGAGATGAACAGAAACTTCTCCAAAGAAGACAGGATAATGGCCAGCAAACATATAAAAAAAGTTCAACATCTCTAATCATCAGAGAAATACAAATCAAAACCACAATGAAATACCACCTAAACCCAGTGAGATTGGCCTCTATTGAAAAATCCCAAAACAACAAATTCTGGCGAGGATGTGGAGAGACAGGAACACTCTTACACTGCTGGTGCGACTGCAATTAGTGCAACCTCTGTGGAAAAGAATTTGGAGATTCCTCAAAGAGCTAAAAACAGAATTACCATTTGATCCAGCAATGGCATTATTAGGCATCTAACCAAAAGAGCATAAGACATTCTGTAATAAAGACATCTGCACCCAAATGTTTATGGCAGCACAATTCACTATTGCTAGGTCGTGGAAACAACTCAAGTGCCCATCAATTCATGAGTGGATTATTAAAATTTGGTATGTGTTCAAAATGGAATATTACTCAATTTGAAGAAACGACAGTGAGCTAGCACTGCTTATATTATCCTGGGTTAAGCTTGATCCCATTATTCGAAGTAAGGTGACGCAAGACTGGATGAATGGGCTCCACATGTACTCGCCATCAAATTGGTACTGATTGATTAACACGATGGTGCTCAAATGGTGGTGGTGTCCACGAGGGATTCGGGGGTTCGAGGGTAGACCCACATGTAAGGGATGTGGTGAGCACTGTGGAGGGGAAGGGCATGCTTGAAAAGTAGGTGGGGAAGGGAGTTAGGGGTCTCAATAGGGGGAAGGAAATCCTCTCAAACTGATTTATGTGAATAACTGTACAACTTGGTAAATTCACTAATAATCATTTAATTGTGCACTTAAAATAGAGTAAAGGCATGATATGTAAAGTATACTTCAATAAAGAAAAAAATAAAATAAAATAGCTCTCTCATATTACTATAAAAAAGGTAGTAAATTTCTAGTTCAATTGGGTTTACTTTCATTTGAAAGAATACGAAGAAGATGCATAATAGTGAGTTCATCTAAAAGAAAAAGACAAAAGCCATTGTGTAGTCTCAAAAAAAATCCTGCTTACCAGAAAACACAAATTATTCCTCATTAGCTTAATAGGACAAAAATCTGTATTTATTATAATTATCCATTTTAGAAAATATGTTTCCACATTTCAAACATGAAAAAATAATGAATAATTACCATATTGTGTTTTCATTTTTTTTATTTGAGCATATTATGGGGGTACAAAGGTTAAGATTACGTATATTGCCCTTGTTCCCCCTACCCCCTTGAGTCAGAGCTTCACGCATGTGCATCACCCAGATCGTGTGCATCACACTCATTATGTATGTATATACCCATTCCCCTCCTCCCTCTTCCCATCTGCCCAATACCCAGTGAATGTTATTCCTATATGTGCACAATTCACAATTGAAAAGATGTGGAAACAACCCATTATGTTTCTAAAGGCAACCAGCTCAGCTTTGTGGGTGGCTATGAAGTTGGTTTGTATCTCTGATCTGAAAGAGCTAGCAGAGACACAGAGGTATCACCAAGGTC
>CAUYRT010061348.1:0-24832 GCA_963574885.1 Lepilemur ruficaudatus
GAAGTATAATTTACATTCCATGCCATTACTCCATTTTAAGTGAACAATTAAATGATTTTTAGTAAATTTACCAAGTTGTACAGCTATTCACATAAATCAGATTTAGAAGATTTCTTTCCCCCTATTAAGTCCCCTAATTCCCATCCCCAACTACATTTCAAGCATGCCCCTCCCCATCACAATGCTCGGGGTAGACCCACATCTGAGGGATGTGGAAATTCAATTTTTACTACATCTGAAGAGCTAGCTTTTTGATTGGTTTATTTAAAAATAGCATTTATTAGGAACATACTATGTGCCAGACACTGGGCTGAATTCTAGTTAGCAAAGCATACTCATACACTCAGAATTTGTAGACTCATAAACGTAGCATGTAGTTTTATGCTTCCTTGATTTGCTTATACTGTTATTTTTGTTTCTAAATACCTCACTATTTTTGTTGAAAGCTTACTAATTTGTGAGCCTTGATTCAGGTGGCATCTTCTCTATGAAGTATTCCCTAACTGTTAAAATAGAATGGGTCCACATCTTAAATTCCTGTGAGGATTTGTTTATTTCACTTGTATCATTTTTAATGGCATTTGAATCATATCTATATTGTAAGCCATAGTAAGAGTATTAGATTGTAAGGTAAAAGAAGATAAGGACTTACAACGTTTTCTTCTTTCTTTCCATCTGTGAGGGGATATAAAATACTGGAGTGAACTGATTATTTAACAGTAAATACATAGTCTGCACAGTAATAAAAGACCACTAATACCATTGGAAGATAAGATTAGATCAATGGATTTATACTTTCTTACTTTTTACTTTAAATGTTACTGTTAAAGCATTACACTTTCCTTAGATATACTACCATAAATAAAGAAGCAACTAATCTAGCTTCTTGCTTTCCTCTTTCTTTCTTTCTTTCTTTCTTTCTGTTCTTTCTTGCTTGCTTTCTCTCTCTCTCTCTTCCTTTCTTCCTTCCTTCCTTGCTCCCTCCCTCTCTCTCTCTTTCTTCTCTTCCTTTCTCTCTCTTTCTTCTCTTCCTTTCCCTCTCTCTTTCTCTCTCTCTCTCTCTCTCTCTCTCTCTCTCTCTCTCTCTCTCTCTCTCTGTTTTTGGTCAAAGAAAGCAAATTCAAAAGCTTTCCTAATAAATGCCTAACGTATAATAATTGCATATTTTTATTATGTTTACAGTAGTCTTATATGTGGACGATTAGTTTGTACCTACCCTGCTCGAGCTCCTTTCTATCCAAAAATGGGTAATGTGATCTATGCTTTCGTACGAGATACTGTATGTGTATCTATAGACCACTCATTGGATCTAGAAGCTCCAGATCCCATGATTGCGATAGATGGCACTGCTTGTGATACTGGAAGGGTAAATATCTATTTTTTTAAATCTAGTTTTATTCATTGCTTCAATAAATCTTTCCATTTAAGTATCAAACTTTAATTCATTTATAGTATTATGTAACCTTAAATGTTTGGAGAAGATTAATAAGCTTAAATTGGTCTCCAAATAGTAAGAGGAAATGGAAATGTTTTATCCCCTTCAGAATTTCAGTGTTATGAGCAAAGAGACCCCAAGTGTTTGAGGGCTGGAGAGGGAAGGGAAGAGATCTTGAGAATATATTGTGGTGAGGTACTCCACAGCATGGAAACTTGCTTTTCTTCTCAGAAGAGGAAGGATGAAATCCCACTTCGGAATATATGTCTCCTTGCGTCCCTGTCAATAAGAGCACAGCTTAGATCAGGCTGTTTAGAATCTTCACCTCTTATTGTTTGACATTTTGCAGGTTGCCTAGCCAATCTGAGATATATCAGCAATGTATAAAGTTGGATAATAATAGCATTTACTCTGTAGGGTACTATGAAGCTGAAATGAGGTAACAGTTTAAATGCTTAACATAAGGCCCAGCACATAGTAAGAGCTAAATACAGTTTTGCTGTTATGATTGATTATTATCATTATAATTTGTCTTTGATACCAACCAACATCTAGAGAAGAAATAGAGGAAATAAATGAATTTCATTTATTTCAATGATTTGAATTATTTATTCAATATTTATTTATTTCAATTATTTCAATATTTCAATAATTTAAATAATTCAGGTATTTCAATATTTATTTCAATTATTTCAAAATTTCATTTATTTCCTGACCAGATCTTTGCTCATGAGGAAATATAAAATAATTTAAAGTGCAGGCTTTAAAGAGAGGTGCGCATAGATTTGATTTCTGACTCTGCCAGTCACTTGATAGATTATCTTGAACAAATCATTTAATATAGTTAAGCTTTAGTATCCTTAGATGTGAAATATATATATTAGTAGCCACTGTTAGTGGTTTTGTGGTTTAAATGAAGTTTCTTGTAGGTGAAGTATGTAGACCCATTAATATTGATTTCCTTTTTATGCCCAGGAATCATAAATGCCCTGTTGAAGGGGGTTTAGTCTAGAGTTCAGTAGATATATTTAGGCCATGGGGCCAAAGCAACTGAAGTGCAACACAGGCAACAGATGGTTTGAGAGTATTCAGTACATAGTTTAGTAAGAGTAGAGTCTTTTTACAACATGGACAATTCTTCTCAGAGATAATGTGTGAAAACAAATTTTGCCAGGTAGTTTTTAATGATACAATAAATCATATATGATGAAATAGTCTTAGTACGGTTTCTGTAAGTTAAGTGTCTTTATGTGGTAGGACTCTATCTCAATTTCAACTAAGCCAGGCAAACAAGAGATACTACATTCCAACAGGTTGTTAGACACACCTTCATGGCCTAGGATCAGTGAGAAGACTCAACACATTAAAGGTTTAAAATTGTTTGGATTTAGAAGAACTTTTGTGAGACCAGTTTCTTTGGAGAGAGTTGTGCTGTGCTTTAATGTTGAAAAGGAATTAATCTTCACATGCATTATGTCATTTTAAGCTAGAAACAAACTCAAATGCTATTTACTTGTTCTAAAATAATGTATTTTTTAGAAAAAGTATGGTTGTACTCTTGCAACAAAACTTTAATTTAGGGAAGTTGAGATTGCTGTAAATAATGGAGTTGGGAATATATCCTTAGTCCTCTGATTATTATACTCGAAAGTTAAAAAATTTATATATAAAGTCTTTATATAATACATTTCATAATAGAATGACACACATCTCTAGTCTATTTTAATTAAAATTTCCATTACATTTATTTATGAAATACTGTTACTCTAATAAATGGCTCATATTTTATGAAAACTGAATATATGCCATAATTATATTTAATTAAATTTTTTCTATGTACAATTTTGATATGTACAATTAATACATGGTATTATTTTAACTATTTGCTCAGGAATAGTTTTGTTATATTTCATGTTATTGTAATGAAAAATGGTTCTTTTGTTATAATTATTTTTTGTCATAGCCAATCTTATTGCATTGACATTCCCTGCTTCTCTGCCTGAATCACTTTTTTAAAAAAATATTTCTTTAAATAATAGACTTTATATTTTAGCACACTTTTAGTTTCACAGAAAAATTTTGTGGAAGATACAAAGTTCTAATATACTCCTCATCCCTACCCACTCCATGCAACCTCTCTCTATGCACAACCCACACCAATATGGTATATTTGTTAGAATTGATGAACTTACAGTGACACTTCACTTACACTCAAAGGTCATAGTTTGTATTAGGGTTACCTGGAAAATTCTCAAATTCTTGTAAATTAAATAGCACATTTCTAAATAATACATGGGTCAAGGAAAAATTCTCGAGAATTTTTTAAATGTTTGAGCTAATATAAATGAAAATATAACTTATCTAATTTCTGAAATACAGCAAAAGCAGTACTGAGAGTGAAATTTATAGTATTAAATGGTTATGATTTTATGCTATATAATTATTAATTGTGATGTTATGAATGCTGAATCTCTTTGGCTTGGAAACATTTTTGTATGTGTTTTTCTTTAGATTTGTGTAGATCATACATGTAGAGAATCAAGTGATATTAAGAGTGAATCAGCAGCTTGTGCACAAAGGTGCTTTGGACATGGAGTAAGTAAGCACATGTTTCCCTGAATCATATCTATTTTGGACACTTTTTAGCATCATTCATTAATTTATAACATTTACTGAGTCGCTACTATATGCCAGACCCTGTTGCATCTAGTTTCACTTTAGAGCTGAATTAAGTTGCTAAAGTCAGCAGCCATAATTAGTTTTAGAAAACACTTTGAGTGGAATTAAATTACTGATGACCTAAAAAAAAAAATTATTGTTATAGTCTGATACTTTTCAGAAGGTGTTAAATTTTCCAATAAATATATTAACCTGTTCACAAAGGGAAGGTAATTATGCAACTCCTGTGCCTGTGAATACATGGGGTCATGGAAAACTACTGGTTTTGGTTTTCTCTCTATTTTAAAAAATAGGCTTTAGTTTTTAGAGCAGCTTTAGGTTCATAAAAATTTACAGTGGAAAGTACAAAGATTTCCCATGCACCCCCTCATCCCACATCGACACAACCTTCCTCAATTTTAACATCACACACCAGAGTGATACATTTGTTATAATTGATGACCCACATGGATACATCATTATCAGCCAAAGTCAACAGTTTACATTAATTAGGGTTCACTCTTAGTATTGTACATTCTGTGGGTCCTTACAAATGTAAAATGACACATATTTGTTATTATAATACCATACACAGTATTTTCACTGCCCTAAAAATCCTGTGCTCCATCAATTCATCCTTCCTTCTCCCCGGACCCCTAGCAATCACTGACCTTTTTACTGTCTCCATGGATTTTCCTTTTTCAGAATGTCATGTTATTGGAATCATACACTATGTAGGATTTTCAGATTGGCTTGTTTCACTTAGTGATATGCATTTAAGCTTCCTCCATCCCCTACCAGAGTGGTATATTTGTTACAGTGCACAAACCTACATGGACACATCATTATCATCCAAAGGCCATAGTTTACCTTAGGGTTCACTCTTGCTGTTGTACATTCTATGGGTTTTGACAAATATATAAGAACATGTATCCGACATTATAATATCATACGGAATATTTTTGCTGTTTTAAAAATCCTCTGTATTCTGCCTTTTCATCCTATCCTTTTCACCCCCAGTCCCTGACAACCAGTAATCATTTTACTGTCTCCAAGTGTTTCCTTTTCCAGATTGTCATATTATTGGAATCATACAGTATATAGCCTTTTCAGATTGGTTTCTTTCACTTAGTAATATACATTTAAAGTTTTTCCATGTGTTTTCATTGCTTTATAGCTCATTTCTATTTGGTGTTAAATAATATTCCATTGTCTGGATGTACGGTTTTTTATGTGTTCACCTACTGAAGAACATCTTGGTTGCTTCCAAGTGTGGTACTATGAATAAAGCTGGAATAAACATCTTTGTGCAGGTTTTTGTGTGAGCATAAATTTTCAGCTCCTGTGGGTAAATACCAAGGGTTGCTATTGCTGGATCACATGGGAAGAGCATGCTTAGTTTTGCAAAAAACTGCCTAAATGTCTTCCAAAGTGGATGTGCCACTTTGCCTTCCCATGAGCAGTGAATGAGGGTCCCTGTTGCTCCACATCCAAACCAACAGTTGATGTCAGTATTTTGGATTTTGGCCATTCTAATAGGTGTGTGGTGGTATCTCATTGTTGTTTTAGTTTGCATTTTCATGATGAAATATAATGTGGAGCATCTATTCACATACATATTTACCATCTATATATTTTTTTGATGAGGGGCCTTTTAAGGTATTTTTCCCATTTTTAAATGAGGCTGTTTGTTTTATTTTTGTTGAGTTTTAAGTTGTCATTTGTATATTTTGGGTCACAGTCCTGCATCTGATGTGTCTGTTGCAAATTTTTCTCCCAGTCGGTGGCTTATCTTTTCGTTCTCTTGACAGTGTTTTTCACACAAGAGAAAATTTTAATTTAATGAAGTCCAGTGTTTCAATTCTTTCTTTCATGGACTGTGCCTGTGGTATTTTACCTGCAAAGTCTATGCCATACCTGAGATCATCTAGGTTTTTTCCTAAGTTATCTTCTAGGAATTTTAGTTTTGCATTTTACATTTTTGCCTATGTTCCATTTTGAGTTAATTTTTTAAAGGTTGTAAGGTCTGTGTCTAGGTTATTTTTGTCTGTGTGGATGTCCAGTTGTTCCAGCACTACTTTTTGAAAGGCTTTCTGTTCTCTACCATAGTGCTTTCATTTCTTCATCAGAGACTAGCTGGCTAGATTTACATATGCCTATTTTTGGGCCATCTATCCTGTTTCATTTACCTTTTAGATAATTCTTTCTTCAATAACGTACTATAGATTTATGGTATGTTGAGATGGGTAGTATTAGTCTTCTGACTCCGTTCTTCTCCTTTCAATATTGAGTTAGCTATTCTGGGCCTTTTGCTTCTTCAAATAAACTTTAGATTCAACTTGTTGATTTCCACAAAATGAATTGCAGGGATTATGAGTAGAATTGCATTCAATCTATAGATGAAGTTAAGAAGAATTGATATCTTGACAACAGTGAGTCTACCTATCCATTAACATGTAATATCTCCTAATTCACTTAGTTCTTTTTCATTAATTCTTCCATCAGTGTTTTGTAGTTTTTATCATGTAGATATTGTGCATATTTTATTAGATTTATAGCTAAGTACTTCATGTTGGGGGGTGCTAATATAAATGATGCTATGTTTTAAATTTAAAATGTCATTTGTTGATTGCTATTCCAGTAGGAAAATGATTGGCTCTTGTACCTTTAACCTTGTATCTTGCAATCTTACTGTAATCACTTGTTAGTTCCAAGAGTTTCTTTTTTATTCAATTTTTTTTTGGATTTTCCACATAGCTGATTACATATGCAAACAATGACAGTTTTATTTTTTCCTCCCATTTAGTATATCTTTATTTCCTTTTCTGGTCTTTACTGTACTAGCTAGAACTTCCAGTTTGATGTTGAAGTAGGTGTGGTAAGAGGTGTGGTAATCCTTGCATTGTTTCTCATCTTAGTGGGAAAGTATCTAATTTCTCACCATTAAGTATTATGTCAGCTATAGTTTTTTCTTAGATATTCTTAATCTACTTGAAAAAGATTCCCTCTATTCCTAATTTTCTGATAATTTTTTTTAAAAATGATGAATGCAAATTGGATTTTATTGGTTGAATGCTTTTTCTGTATTTATCAATATCATAAATGTGACTTATGGGTGTACAAATGTTTAGGTTGCATATATTGCCCTTGTCCCACCTGAGTCAGCGCTTCAAGCATGTCCATCTCCAAGATGGTGCACACCACACCCATTAGGTGTATACATACCCATCCCCTCTTTCCCCCTCTCATCTGCCCAACACCCAATGAATGTTATTACTATATGTGCACATATGTGCTGATCAGTGAAAACCAATTTGATGACAAGTACATATGGTGCTTATTTTTCCATTCCTGGAATACTTCACTTAATAGAATGGGCTCCAACTCTATCCAGGAAAATACAAGAGGTGCTATATCACCGTTGTTTCTTATAGTTAAATAGTACTTCATGGTATACATATAATACATTTTATTAATCCACTCATGTATTGATGGGCACTTGGGTTGTTTACACATCTTTGCAATTGTGAATTGTGCTGCTATAAACATTTGAGTGCAGATGTCTTTTTTTATAGAATGTCTTTTGTTCTTTTGGATAGATGCCCAGTAACGGGATTACTGGATCAAATGGTAGTTCTGCTGGTAGCTCTTGGATGTATCTCCATATTGCTTTCCACAGATGTACTAGTTTGCTGTCCCGCCAGCAGTGTAGTATTCCTGTCTCTCCACATCCACGCCAACATTTATTGTTTGAGGACTTTTTGATAAAGGCCATTCTCACTGGAGATAAGTGATACCTCATTATTGTTTTGATTTGCATTTCCCTGATGATTAGAGATGTTGAGAATTTTTTCATGTATTTGTTAGCCATTAGTCTATCTTCTTATGAAAAGTCTCTGTTTGTGTCCTTTGCCCACTTTTTGATAGGATTGTTTGATTTTTTTTCTTGCTGATTTTCCCGAGTTCTATATAGATTCTAGTTATCAGCCCTTTATCGGATGTGTAGCATGTGAAAATTTTCTCCCATTCTGTAGGTTGTCTGTTTGCTCGCATGATAGTTTCCTTGGCTGTGCAGAAGCTTTTTAATTTGATCAGGTCCTATATATTTATTTTTGTGGTTGCTGTGATTGCCTTTGGGGTCTTCTTCATAAATTCTTTTCCTAGGCCAATGTCTTTGAGAGTTTTTCCAACATTTTTTTCCTAGAATCCTTATAGGTTCATGCCTAGATTTAAGTCTGTTATCCTCTGTGAGTTGATTTTTTGTGAGAGGTGAAAGGTGCAGATCCTGTTTCAGTCTTCTACATGTGGCTATCCAGTTTTCCCAGTGCCATTTATTGAATAAGGATTCTTTTTCCCAGTGTATGTTTTAGTCTGCTTTGTCAAAGATTAGATGGGTATATGAGGATGGCTTTATATCTGGATTCTTAGTTCTGTTCCATTGGCCTCTGTCTCTGTTATTGTGCCAATACCTATCTGTTTTACTTACTATAGCCTTATAGTATAGCTTGAAGTCTGGTAAATTGATGCCTCCCAATTGGTTCTTTTTGCTTAAGATTGCTTTTGCTATATGGGGTCTTCTTTGGTTCTATATGTAGTGTGGAATTATTTTTTCTAGATCTGTGACAAATGATGTTGATATTTTAATAGGGATTGCATGAATCTGTAGATCACTTTGGGTAGTATAGACATTTTAACAATGTTGATTCTGCTGACCCGTAAGTATGGTATGTTTTTCCACCTGTTTGTGTACTCTGCTATTTCCTTCCTCAGTGTTTCATAGTTCTCCCTGTAGAGGTCTTTTACGTCCTTAGAGGTATATTCCTAGTTACTTTATTTTCTTGTTGCTATTGTGAAGGGTATTGAGTCCTTGATTTGGTTCTCAGTTTGACTGTTGTTCATGTATAGGAGGATTGCTACTGATTTCTCTACATTGATTCTGTAACCTGAGACTTTACTGAATTTATCAATTCCAGTAGTCTTATGGCAGAATCTTTAGGGTTTTATAGATATAGGATCATATTGTCAGCAAAGAGAGATAGTTTGATAGTTTAACCTCTTCTGCCCTCATTTGTATGCCCTTGATTTCCTTTTCTTATCTGATTGCTGTGGCTAGGACTTCCAGCACTACGTTGAATAGAAGTGGTCATAGAGGGCAACCTTGTCCCTGGTTCCAGTTCTAAGTGGAAATGTTTTCAATTTTCCCTCATTCAGTATGATGTTGGTTGTAGGTTTGTCATATATGCCTTGTATCATTTTTAGGTAAGACTCATCTATGCCTATTTTGTTAAGCATTCTTATCATAAACAGGTGTTGAATTTTGTCGAATACTTTTTCTATGTCTTTAATATTGAAGCATTGCTGCATACCTGGGATAAATATCACTTGGTTTTGGTTCATAATTCCTTTTATATGTTGTTGAATTTGATTTGCTAACATTTCTACGGGGGGTTGCATCTATGTTCATGAGAGATATAGTCTGTAGTATCTATTTCTTATAATATCTTTCTCTGACTTTAATATTAGAGTAATGCTGGCTTGATAGAATCAATTAGGAAACCTACTTCTGTTCTGAAATAAATTGTAGAAAGTTGGTATAATTCCTTCCTTAAATGCTTGGTAGAATTCAGTAGTAAAACCATCTGAACAAACTATTATCTTTTAGATCAGTTAAGAATAAAAAAGAAATAGCTTTTAGTTTAACTTAATTCTTTCTCTAAGGCTTTTCTTTTCTTTATATAAATCACATTTTTCAGACCTATATAATTTTCCTTTTCTCTGAAAGCTTCTTTTAACATGCCTTTGAAAGGCAGGTCTATTGGTTGATAAATGCTCTAAATTTTTGTTTGTCTAAGGGTGTCTTTATTTCTTTCTCATTATTGAAAAATAATTTCACAAGATTCCAAACTCTAGATTGGTGATTTTTTTTGTGTCAACACAGAATAAAATACCATACCATCAGTTCCTGGTGTCAGACAACATATATATACACACATATATACACATATATAAATATGTATATATACATATATATGTATATATACATATTTATACATATGTGTATGTATATATACACACACATATATGTACACACACACATACACACACACATCTCATGCTCTCAATACACAATCTTTTGCTTAAAAATCAAACTGCATATTAAAAATAAAATCCTAAGATCCTCCAAATGACTGAACAGACCCCCTCTTGTCTGTGGGAACCCCAGAGAAATCTTAAAAATGAGAACCTCACCATGACAGGACAAGAAGTAAGGCACACCTCATTATACCTCCTCCACTTTGCTGTTTAGAAACAACAGCTGACCATCATAAATGTTAAAATAGAGATCATAAAACTGATGGAGCAGACTCCTTGTAAGATAGCAAATTATAAACAAGACCTAAGGCCATGCCAGGCAATGGTTAAGTCACATCTGCAGACCATCAGTTTTGCTCAACAGGTAACTTTGACCCAGTATACAGTGTCTTGCTCCCATAATCTCGCTCTGACATAGCATCACATGATGATTACCAGATTTCCTTATCTTAGCTGAAACATTCCTTTCTGCTAGCGTCAGGTTTTTAGACAAAGTCTTACTTCTTTCGCCAATTGCAAATTGAAGAATCTCTGCATCTACCTGTGTTCTATAAGCCCCTGCTTCAAGATATCCCACCTTTTTAGGCCAAATCAATGTGTAACTTCCAGGTATTGATTTATGGCTTTGCCTGTAACTTCTGCTTCCCCGAAATGTATAAAGCAGGGTTACATTTTAAATGCCTTGGAGTCACTTACTCAAAGCTTTTGGATCTGTGTTTCCATCAGGCCATGGCCACTCACATTGGCGGAGATAAATTTCTTTGAAATATTTTACAGTTTGGGTTTTCCATCGACAAAATAAAAGCAAGCAACAAAATCCATCCTAGTAAAGGCATTGTTAAGCTAGTAAATGTTTAGTAGCTAGCCTGGGGAGGGTAAAATCTTCATTAGTAGGGCATATACTTCAAGCAACCAACATGAAGTCACTAAATGTGGAGGTGGAAAGAGATGCACACAGTCAGCTCTGGGAGCTGGTACTAGATGGCTCCAGAACACTGGTGTGAGGGTCACATATTTATTAGAATTTAAGTATGAATTTTTGAAATTATACATTGTATTTGCAGGTAAACATTTGAAGGTGTTAAATTTCTTGATACAAATATCATGAGTCTCACTTTATAGCTCCTTTTGTTCTTGCTGTGGGGATATATTTTAATCTAAGAAACCAAGCATTTTATATGTGGGGTTATCTCTCTACATAAACAAAATTATACCAGGATACTATACAAAAGTAAGCCTGATGATCTATCTCATAATTTTACTTTCTCTGGGAAGATATTTTAGAATAATCATTTGTATTTTTAAATGACCCTAGGTATGCAATTCCCTGGGGGAATGCAATTGTACTGATGGCTACTTGCCTCCAAATTGTGAATTACATACCAGGGAATTTCCTGTAGTTCCTGAGGGAACAGGCAAGTATCTATCTCTTTAGAAATTCATTTAATAAAATTTACTAATTGTTTATCTTCACTAAACAGGTTAGATTTTTGCCACTTAAAAAGAGAGCAATATATGTAATGAAAAGGTAAAAAGAGATCTCTCAAATAATGGAAACAAAATATGCTTTCTTAATTTTTCTATCTTTTCTAATATTAAAATATCATGATTGAAACAATATTTAATTTCTCTTTACTAATACCATTGACATTTTCTTTTAGAATAGTTTTCAACCTCTCCCCACTTTTGTGATTGATCCTATGATTTCAGCTCTAAACAAATAACATTTACTCTGTGTCTAGTACTGTTACCAATTTTCTATTATGGAAGAAATTAAATAGAAGATAAGATTTTACTCTGAAAAAGTTTGTATATTAAATGAGAAAAATCTATAAATTGCTGCTTAAGACATGACAGAAGGGATGCTGGCACAATGTTCCGTTTGTTCACCGTGACTTTAGTTTCTGTCATTCATTCATTCATTCATTGAGTTAGCAAATATTTATTGAACTCAAAATATGCCAGTTGCTGGTGTAGTCTCCAACATGCAGTGAGCAAAAAAAAAAAAGTTCTCATCATGCAATTTTAGAGAACATGTTTAGGTCTGTTTGCCCAGTGCTAACAAGTAGTAGAAGTAGGATTAGGAATCAAGTCTCCTGATTTTTATTCCAGTGTCCTTTTAGTAGCACTGCAATGATAAACATAGATCCTTAATGTCAAAAACCTACAATCTACTAAAGAAAAATAGGATATACACAAACACAGTGAAATCCTTTGATAATACACCTTGTGCATTATCACAAGGTGTGCAAATTTGGATAACCTTGCAATTACAAAATCCCACATTATGTATCATTGAAATTTTTGCCCTCATAGTGTTAATAGAGTTTTCTATAGTTGCTATAAAATGCAGAATACTTTTGAACTTTTTGGAACTTGATTTCTAAGCTTTTAGGATGAAAGTTTACAGAGATGGTCCTAAGGATTATATCTTCGTAATTATTTTCTATGTTCCCTGAACAGTAATAAAAATTAAGAACATTTTAATTAATTTGTTACAACTTAAAAATGAAAGTAGAAAGTTTAATTTTTTTATTTTTAACGTATTTTTATTTTTAGGTTTAATCATGGAAAGAGCTTCAAGGAATACTGAAAAAACCTGGCTTCTAGGCTTCTACATTTTTCTTCCTGTTCTCATTGTAACAACCGTGGTAGCTTTGGCATGGAATCCTTTGAAAAGGTGGTTCACCAAGGAAGAGGAATCCCTAAGTAGCGAGTAAATTGAATTTGTGTTCTGAAGTTAAACTTTAGTACCGTTTGAATATAGTCATATGTAAGGCAACATCATGAGCATCAACAATACTTTACATTTTACCAGGATTTTGAGTATTACATCAATATGTCATTTAATTTTGTGAGATGGTTGTGAAGATCCCCATTTTAAAGATGCAAAGATTTGGAGGTGTACTTTAAATAATCTTTCAAAGTCATTGTACTGCTAATTGAGAGAGGGAGGACTCAAATATATCCATATCTATTGCTTTCAGATACCCTAGAGGTTATCAAAGGGTGATCTCTGTCACCTACAAAAGAGGTACTAGAAATACTTATTTATTTTTTATTTTCATTTTTTATTTCAGCATATTATGGGGGTACAAATGTTTAGGTTACGTGTGTTGCCTTTCCTCCCCTCCCCCCCTAGAGCTTCAAGCATGTCCATCCTCCAGATGGTGCGCATCGCACTCATGTATGTATATACACATCCCTTCCTCCGCCCTCCCATAATAGAAATATTTATTAAAATGCAGTTTTCTGTGCCCTACCACAGATGAAATATTTCAATTCACATTGCTGCCTTATTTAAGAGATAATTTAAAAAATATTCTCTGGGTAAAGTTTTCAGAAGGCAAATTTATAATTTAGCCTACAATATTTTTATTTTTAAAGAAATAATTCAAACACTAAGAGAACAAGGTGATAGACATCCACCTTTGCCCATCACTAAAAATAAACTAATGTTAATAGTTTTCTTGTTTTTTTTATGAAATAATGCATTACATTTGCATCTGAAATTCCTTCTAGCATAATACCCCTTCCTCCATACAGAGAATGGCTATATTGAAAGTTTGGTGTATCCTACATATTTTTTCTACATGTGGCAGCATACGTGAGCCATATCTAGTATTGTTTCTTTTATAAATTTAAATATCTATACTTTCTTTGTAGATGCATTTCCTTTTCTAATTATAATTTATGTAGTTTTCCCTTTTTTCCCTTCTTACTGTTCTTTTTCATGAGCAATCTTCTCAGATGTGTTTCTATTTTTTTTAGTAATTTGAAAAATATAATTTTTGGTTTTGTTGAGATCTCTATATTTCCTTTGTTTTTTTATATTGTTTATATTGTTTTTTCCTACTTTCTACTCTCTTTACCCTTGTTCTTTTTTAATTCTAGCTTTCTTGAATCTAATGATTTATTAATTTTCAGTATTTATTTTCTAACAAATACCTTTAAAGTTAAAACCCTTCCTTTATATGTCATTTTCTCTGTATTCTTCAGTTTTTAAATAGAATTGGTGTTCAGTTAAAAAATTAGAAAATCCCAGTATAATTTCTTGTTTAAATCATGAATAAATTGAGTCTTTAGTTTCCAATTGTATGATTTATTTTCATTGTTTTAAAAATAATCTTCCAATTTTGTTAACTCTTTGCGAGAAACTTGTTTGTATGATTTAGACTGTTAAATGTTGGAACCAGAAAAGAAATAAATTCTTATGAAAGTATGTGCTTGATATGTATACTTGACTGTTTTTAACACAAACTTTTTAATTGTGTTGTTTCAAATCATCTTTATACTGTTTTTTCTTCTTGTCTGGTAATTTATTTTCTTTGAGAGGCAAACTAAAGTTTTCAATGTATTGTGGATGTCCCTTTGATTGTTGAAATTTCTGCTTTATATATTTTGAGGTAATAACTAAATACATAATGTTCATTTTAGTTATATTTTCTTGGTGTATTTTCTTTTAATCATTAGTAAGTATATCTTAAATACAGTTTATCGCTGTTTCAGATTGTTATACCAACTTTCTCTTCAAAAATAACATTTACCTGGTACATCATTTTCATCCCCTTTTTCTCAGTCTGTCTTTGCTTTTAATTGGTGTCTTATAAACAGCCTTTATGTGGAATGCTGTAGTGGAGTTTGCTATGCGTATATGTTTCATATGTTATGACATATTTAGACTGAAATTTGCCATCATATTTTTTTTCTATTTACCATGATTTTTTTTTTTTTGGTATTTTTTTTTCTTTTTGTAAAATCCATTTTACTAATTGTGTTATTCTCTCTTTTTTGCTCTTCAAGTATTTGGACATTTTTATATCCTGTTTTTATTGTTTTGGTGATATTCTTTAAATTTTTAGAATTCAAGAATCTTAGCCATCTAGCTCTAACCTTTCTTTTTCAATCTGTTTGCCATTTGGCTTTTAAGGTACCCCCTTGCATGCACTCATGTGTGTGTGTGTTTGTGTGTGTGTAGTATCACCATTCTTTTTGGAAACCTGTTTTTTCATTCTAGGTTCAGTTATCTTTTTCCCCTAGCTTCACTGAGGTGTAATTGATAAAACTGTTAATATTTAAGGTACACAACATGATAAGCTGATGTATGTATACATTGTGACATGGTGACCACAACCAAGATAATTAACACATCCATCACTTCATATAGTAACCTCTTGTAAAAGAGATAATACTGCTAATAAAATGGCCTGACTTTTATCCGTGTAGTTGGCAAGCTTTCTTAGTACTTACTGGAGACATTATTTTCTTTTTTTTTTAGATCCAGATCAGAAGGCAGCACTGACATATATGCCAGCAGGTAAGAAGGTTAGGGATGTTTTTACGATACATGTTGAAAAAGAAAAATTAATTGATAATTCAAATTCATTTCTAAATATTCTTTGAACAACATCAATTGGTAAAACAATGCCCTGAAAACCAGACTACTAACCTATAGTAATTTCATTTCTAATAAATTAGTCCTTTCTTCATTTAATAAATGTTTATTGGCTGTCTACTACTGAACAAACAATGAATAAAATGGCTGAGTCTAATAGGAGATACAATACATATAATTAGTAAAGAAAAAGATTATATAGTGCCTAGAAGTTACCCAACTTGGGTTACACAGTCATGTGCTACAAAACATTTCTGTCAATGACAGACCACATATACGATGGTGGTCCCATAAAATCATAATGGAGCTGGAAAATTCATATCACCTTGTGATGTAGCCATCATAATATCATGGAAAAATGCTTACGCTTTTGCAGTGATGCTGGTGTAAACAAAACTACTGTGCTGCCATTCATATAAAAGTGTATCTCATACAATTCTGTACAGTACATAATCTATGAAAATGATAATAACTATGTTTCTGGTGTATGTGTTCACTATGCTATACTTTCTATCATTATTTTAGAGTATACTCCTATTTATCAAGAAAAGCTAACTGTAAAACAGGCTCAGCCAGGTCCTTCAGGAGGTATTCCAGAAGAAGATATTGTTCTTGAATGTCTCCCAACATAGTCACCCTTTTAGAGACATTAGTTACTTTCTCCAAGCTAAGTATGAGAAAAAAATATGATTTTCTTTGTTGTCTCCACTGTCACCGTCACCAAGGGAGTTGTGACAGAATGTTCAAACACTGCAGCTTTCCCAATCTTTTGCTCACCTAGAAGCATTACCCTCTTTTTATACTTTGAAATCACTTGAGGGTAATGACCATGTTTAGTTTGCTCACTTATTTATAGTCAGCACTTTGCAGAGTAAATGCTCAATAAATACTCATTTAATGAATGAGTCATTATTCTTGAACTTCACATATGCACAGCTAATTAGTATTGTAACTACTCCAATTGTCCCTCCTCAAAGAACATGCCACTCACAGAAGCATCCTCTTCTAGAAGTGGTATTCAACTAGATTGAGGGATAGACAAGGGTATCATCCAGAGGACAATATACATTGCATTTGAAGACTAATAATTTACAGTGTTAATCCCTAAGTCTAGCCTTGTGTTTGGCATATACCAGAAAGGCATTCTTTGATTATTCTTTCATTTAAATTGAATAGGCTAAGCAGATATACTTGATGTGCCTTACTATTATAACACTTAGTGTATTTTCTTGTATTTCTGTTCTTTTTACATTTATATTGTTGCAGTTTTTTGTTGGAAACCCAGTGTAAGATGTTTATAGAGCCAATTCCTTGGGTAAACACAAAAAGACAAGAATATTTTTAAAAGCCAGAAATCTAATGGGTGTACATGTCAGACTCACAGTCCATATATACAACTCCTTTTATTGGTTTGTGGGAGAACTAATTAATATTGAATACCAATGTTTCATAGCCAGAGTAGCAGGAAAAATCAACTATAAGTTTTTAAGGTATAAAATAGCAGAGGTAGGGAAAGGATGGGAAGGGTAAATTTATGTCACTGTTATCACTGAATTCTCTTACTAATCTTACTAACCATAGTGTCTTATCTGTGAATTAATCTTGATTAATTTGTCTTCAATTCATTCTTTTCCTCCTCCCTTTCTTTTACTTGGGGGTTAAGGAATCTGTGGATATAAAGAATGAAAAAGAGGCCCATGAATTTTCATTTGGAATTTTGGTAATAGTATAAAAATAGAAATTTGGCAAATATTTTTTAGCATAACTTTGAAAGGAAAGAGGCAAAAATTGCCACAAAAATAAATATAACGTAACTTTAAAACACTGTATTATATCAACCTAATAATGTTATTTCCTTATATATTTAGATCCGAATCACCGGAAAGCACCCAAGCACCTAGCAATAGGTAAGTACATTAGGAGGTGTCTCTTAAAATAAATATATTTTTGAAATCAAAATAAAATTCATAATCCACAATTAATTCCTAATCATTGATTGGGTAGATGAATTGGTAAAGTACTACACCAATAAATAACCTACCAATCTTTACTTAACCTGTTGTTAATGAGTATTTGAACAATTTAGTCTGTTTTATTCTTCTATTTAATAAAGTTCTCTTAAATTTGTTGAGAACATATTCTTGTTGATAGAATGGAATGAAAGAGTTACACCTAAAAAGATATAAGACCTGTATATCAGTTTTAAGCAAATTCATAATCAGGGCCATTTTATCCATTAGGCATTGTAGCCCAATGCTTCAAAGCCATGAGTTTTCAAGAACCCCAAAAATTGTTTACAACATGAAAAACCAAAAATAATTGGCTCAAGGAAAAAAGTAAAATTAATATGGATTTTAATTCCTAAAAAAATAAAGATATTGTTATATTCATAAAGATTTCATTAAATGTGAAAAAAATGTTACATTTTCTCATTTGCAAGTGCTTCTGTTAAATATTTTGGTTCCTTAGAAATCACAGAGAATCATGAAGTATATAAGTTACTCATGGCCAAATAATTTCATAAGCAAACTTGACCATTCTTTTAAGAATTCCTTTTTCTGCCAAATGAATTTTTCACGTGGCAGTACCCCAACTATCTGTATGCACTGCAGTGGAAGAGAATTGCTATCAGTACCTTGAGCGTGTGTGCTTTTGTTTTCTTCCACAGTAACTAGTAATTCCCTCAGAAGGCAATGCACACTGAGAAATGAAAGTTCTGCTTTTGCTCCTGTGGTTACAGCTGAAGGAAACAATAAACCAAGTGAAGACCAGTTTATGTGCCTGCGTGTCTGTTTTTCTCTCTTCCTTCTTTCCCTCAGAATGCAGCCCCTAGGGCTGCGGTTCTGCCACTTCAAGGCCCTTAACAGAAAACATCCAAACTCAGGAATCTCCATCGCCACTTGACTCCCTGAGCTCTTCCCATTCTTGCTCTCACCCCTTCCCCCACAACACCCCCTTTTGGTTGACTGCTTGGGGCCCCAGCTGCATCAGGTCCCTACCTGGCCTTATTCAGGACCAGCTGTGGACAGTGGGCCATGTTCCTCCTCCTGTTCCTGCTCAACGGACTTGGCTAGCTGCATGCAGTTTAGCAAATTCAGATGTTTGCCATCCTCATCTTCCTCATGACCACAGCCAGGGCTTTTGAGGGGACACATGTTTGCTTCAGGGATTATATCTTCCCATCCAGGCCTCTCCCTCTATCCCTCACTTTTCCCTTGGCTCTTGGCTGGGTGGCCCACAGGGTCAAGCCCAGAAGACAGAGGCAGCTTCTGAAGGACCCAGGGAGCTTAAGTTCCAGTCTTAGGAGCAAAGATTAGCCCTTTTTCAGAGTTTGGTATGAGGATTGATAAAATGAATTAGAAAAAGATTCTCTCACTTTCCTTTTCTGAAAGAATGTGTGTAAAATTGTTTAGATCTTCAATTAACTGTTTATCAGAATTCACCAGTGAAGCACTGTGGGACTAGAGATTTCTTGGAGGGAAGATTTTAAATTACACATTTAATTGTGTTAACAAATAGAAGACTATCAAATTTTCCATTTATTCTTGTGATAGTATTAGGTTCATCTGAATGTTCCCTGGTCACCAGGCTCCCGGTGTCAAGAGTGAGTACTAGTACTAAGTCAAGCCAAAGACAAAGTAATCAGAAAGACAGAGCAATTTTACACAGTTTATCACATAAAAGAAAATATTAAAGTAAAAAAGGAAACTACACAAAGTGAAAATACATTCCAGAGAGAATGGACCGGGTCAGTCTCCAGAGTGGGGAAAGACCCTGAAGCCTGAACACACACTGTCTTTTATAAGCTGACTGACTTGTCCCAACCTTTCTGCTAGGGGGATTGGTTGCCATTTCCCACTTTGGGGTGATTGACAGGTTAGGGTTATATAACAGATTACATAACAGGTTACACAACAGGTTGGTTATGTAAAAGTTTCCCTTTCTGCACATGTGTCTTCTCCAGAATCCTTCAGTAAAACTCCATCCATGTTATGCTAATTAGATAGTAATGAGCCCAGGTCAGTTAAAGGTCACCAGGAGCTCCTTACTTTGTGCATTTCCCCCCAGGGAACAGTTCCTAGCTACAATTTGGTTACCACTCTCCACCCTTGGCCACTTCCTTGCTTGCCTTGCCGCCCATTTGCCCTCCTCCAGACCTAACAATAGTTTTGTTCAAATATTGTATTTTTTAAAAAATTTATCAATTTCATATAATGGTCAGGCTTGTGGCATAACATTTTTCGTCTCTATAAGCACTATAGTTATGTTACCTCTTTCATTCTAGTAATGGTAATTCTTGTTTTTTCTCTGATTAGTTTTATGAAGAGTTTATTTAATGAATTTACTAATCTCTCCAGTCCAACTCTTGGCTTTTTTGTTTTTCTCTATTGCATTTCTATTTTTTATCTCATTAGTTATACCTTTTATTAATTTGCTCTTTTCCTAGCTTTTTGAGATGAAAATTTAAATCATTGATTTTAAACTTTTTCTAATGCATTTAAAAGGTATAAATTTGCCATTTGTATTTCTGTAGCTGCATTCTACAAGTTTTAATATGCTGGGCTTTCATTGTTGCTCAGGTCAAATGTTTTCTAATCTTAATTTTGATTTCTACTCTGAATTATGGGTTACTTAGAAACCTGTTGTTTAATTTCCAAATGTTTAGATATTTTTAGCTTATTCTTTGCTTATTGATTTCTTCATTGTAAACAGAACGTATTTCTATAATTTCAATTTTTTTGGAAGTATTGCCTTGCTTCTGGTATAGTGTATGATCTCTTTTGGCAAATGTTCCATGCTTACTGAAAAAATGTGCATGTGCATTTTTCAGTTGTAGAACATGTATATTTCAATTAAGTCAAGTTTGTTAATAGCATTTTGACAACATCTTAATGTTTTTTTCTCTTTGTTCTATCAATTATTTACAGAGATGTCTTGAAATTGCCAACTACTGGTTTTTTTTGTTAATGTTATATTATTTGTTTTAGATACATTAATGTGTTATGTATTTAGAATTTATATTTTAGTGCTATGTCTTAGGTATCATTATCTTGTCCTTATGAATTGACTCTTTATCATTGTGCAATTATCATTTTTATCTCTAAAAATACTATTAGTCTTCAATTCTAATTTTTATGATTTTAATGTTACCCTGCAGTCTTTTTAAAACTTAGTTTTTGCTTGGGATTTGTTTTTTATCTTTGTATTTCCATTGTATGTTTATAGTATACAGTTTAGACTGGTGATACTTTCACAGATGTATACTTATCTCTAAACTTATCAAATTGTGCACATTAAATATGTACAGCTTTTTATATGTCAATCATATGTCAATAATTTATTAAAAAAAGGAAATGCAAGGTAGTGGCTTAACAATAAGGAGCTTGCTTGAATAACCTCCCAATGTTCAAAAATGTTTCAGGCATCAAAAATAGATAATGGATTATAATATATTGAATAAAATAACTAAGCTAGTAATAAAACATTGTATATAATTTCCAACTTAATAAAGAAGAAAAAAATGTCATAATAAAAATACAGGATCAATACAAAATGAAGCAAGAAAGGGAATAAGAGGAAAAACACATATACAGATGAGACCAGTAGACAGAATAGAAGCAAGGTTGAACCAAGTTTCAGTAGTTACATTAAATGTCATGGACAAGAATATCATCAGATTGGATCGAATAAAAACAAACTGCTGCTTATAGGAGACACACTTTATAATAGGGACTCAGACAGTTGAAGGTAAAAGGAAGGGAAAAGATAAATTATGCAAACGTGAGTCAACATAAAATAATTGTATAATAGCTATAGTAATATCAGATAAAGGAAAAAATAAAACAAATGTATTCAGACATCAGATAAAGGGAGCAAGATATATTCTAGAGATGAAGAGGGATATTTCATAAAGGAGTAGCATCCTGGTAAATGTTTAACAGCTGGTCTCCAAATATAAAACGGACATGTATATATACCTAAACTCATAAAATGTTACCGATATGAAGGATGTATACATCCTTGTGAATGATAATAAAATATACAATACCCTCTACTATAAATACAAATAGCTAACTGATTCTTCCAGAATGCTTTTGTTAATTTTGTAGTTAACCAAATGTATGTTATGAGTCAACCATGATTTGATAAATGGAGATCTATTCTAATTTGCTAACTCTTTTCCAAGTAAGTTTATTATCACTAAAACTGCTATATTATCTACTGTTGTATTATTTCTCACCCTTGTACAAATATATTCATTAACTTAAAATGTTTTCAGCATCTGTACCAAGACAATCAACGAAACCTGATTTAACCCCTGATTAGTAACATTTGCCACATTCCTTGCTGTAAATACATGGTAGCTGATATCAAGTGACAGGTGCAACATTATTGAATGCAGAGTTGGAAAGATGTGAGCAGTAGCAGACCATTATATAGTGTTTTCATCGAAAATAGATAATAGACATAAATAACATCAGGAACATAGCTAAAATTAATATGTAGGAAAATAAGTGATGAGGTCTTACTCATCAATTCTTTGCTTAGCCTGATGTCTTAAAGGAGTTTCCCTACATTTTGTTTTGGAATTTTTATTGTTTTGTGCCTTACATTTAAGTCTTTTCTCAATCTTAAATTAATGTTTGTGTATGGTAAGAGAGAGGGGTCCTGTTCATTCTTCTGCATGTGGCTATCCAGTTTTCCCAACACCATTTATTGAATAGGACTTCCTTTCCTCAGTGTATGTTGCTATCTGCTTTGTCAAAGATAAGTTGGCCGTAAGTACATCATTTTATATGTGTGTTATCTATTCTGTTCCTTTGGTCTATGTCTCTACTTTTATACCAGTACCATGCTATTTTGGTTATGATGGCCTTGGAGTCTAATTTGAAGTCTGGTAATGTGCCTCCAGATTTCTTTTCTTTCTTTTTTTTTTTTCTCTTAAGATTGCTTTGGCTATTCAGGCTCTTTTTTGGTTCCAAATGAAGCAGAAAAAAACAAAAATAAATAAATGGGACTTGAGACTTGACTAAATTTAAAAAGTTTCTTCACAGCAAAGGAAATAATCAACAGAGTAAATAGACAACCTACAGAATGGGAAAAAAAATATTTTCGAACTATACATCCAATAAAGGGCTAATATCCAGAATCTACAAAGAACTCAGAGCAACAAGAAATAAACAAACAACACCATTAAAAATGTTGACAAAGACATGAACAGAAGTTTTTGAAAAAAGATAGACAGATGGCCAACAAAAATATAAAGAAATGCTCAACATCAGCATCATTAATCATCACAGAAATGCAAGTTAAAACCACAGTGAGATATAACCTTACCAGAATGGCCATTACTAAAAAGGCAAAAAACAATTGATGGTGGCATGGATGCAGAGAGAAAGGAACACTTAACCATTGTTGGTGGGACTGCAAATTAGTACAACCTCTGTGGAAAATAGTATGGAGATTCCTCAAGGAAATAAATGTAGACTTACTATTTGATCTAGCAATCCTACTATTAGGTATCTACCCAAAGGAAAAGAAGTCATTTTATCAAAAAGACACATGCACTTGAATGTTTATCGCAGCACAATTCACAATTGCAAAGATGTTAAATAAACCTAAGTGCCCATCAATTCATGAATGGATGAAGAATATGTGGTATATATAGCCACAGAGTACTACTCAGCCATAAAAAGGAATGAAATACTGTCTTTTGTAGCAACTTGGATGGAACTAGAGACTTTTATCCTAAGCAAAGTATCTCATGACTGGAAAAGCAAACACCACATATATTCTCCAATAATTGGGACCTAAACAATGGGCACCAAGAGTTTTAAAGTCCACTGGAAATCAAAAAGGGGAGCAGGAGGAGGAAGGGAAGGGTAAAAAAATCTACCTATTGGGTACAATGAACACTATTTGGGTGATGGGCACACTGAAAGCCTTGACTTAAGCATTATACAAGGTTATGTATGTAACACAAACATTTGCACCCCCTTAACATTTTGAAATAAAAAAATAGGTTTTTAGTATTTTCTGCTTTTAAAAATATAATTTATTTTATTATAAGTTAAAATAATTCAATTTTTAATAATGGCTTTATTATCAAGTAACTCACAAAATTACTGAAAATGTAACAATTAACTCTTGCAAGCAAGAATAGGCTGGGTCCAGCATACCAGAACATATAATAATTCTAAATTTAAGACCACCCAAACATAATTTCAAAATATTTTAAGGCCAAATATCTCTAAGATGTGAAATAGACAAATTCACAATCATACTAGGAGATTTTAACACATCTCTGGCAGCAAACTATTGAAAAAGCAAATTAAAAAGCATTGAACATATAAAATATTTGAATAGCAATTGTAAAAATAACCTCATTAAAATATGTAGAACATTTTACTATGAGCTACTGAAAACACATTATTTTTTACTACAAAATCTACAAAAATTATCCAGCTAGTCTTGACAAATTCCAAATGATTAAATTTATGCAAGAATAGATTAGATGTAAATTGTTATTACTTTCTAGAAGATATTTTGGCCATAAATATATTAAATGTCTCAGTATTTTTCCCAATCTCTGCCACCTGGTCCTGGGTCCTTGGCCAAATCAAACCTAGCCCTAGAGATTATGAGATAAGTGGGCTAATATGTATTATATTTTAAAAGTAGCTATACATTTTTAAGTATACAAGCAATACATGAATATATGATAATTATAAAAAATCAATTATAAATGAAACCAAAATTCCCCTATTGGGACCATCACTCCCATCTCTGAGGTGTTATCAGTTTTGTGTATATCTTTCCAGACTTTTTATTCTATATTTACAGATATATGTGTCTATAGAAATATGAGGTATAATTATAAAGGGAGGTTTGGGACCTAAATGATACAGTATTCTATGTACTTTTCTGCAACTTGCTTTTATTACACAGCAACATGTCACAACTATGTTTTTTTAAAGATAAATTTATTGAAGTATAATTTACATATCATGCTATTACTCCATTTTAAGTGTACAATTAAATGATTATTAGTAAATTTACCAAGTTGAACAGCTATTGACATAAATCGGTTTTAGAAGATTTCCTTCCCTCTGTTGAGACCCCTAATTCCCATCCCCAACTACATTTCAAGCATGCCCCTCCCCTCCACAATTTAAGTTTGCATTTCTTTGGTTACTAATTAGGTTGACTTTTTTTGTAGGCTCATTAGTCAAATATCTTTCTTTTTTCTG
>CAUYRT010061350.1:0-11689 GCA_963574885.1 Lepilemur ruficaudatus
GGGCGCGGTGGCTCAGGCCTGTAATCCTAGCACTTTGGGGAGGCCAAGGCGGGCGGATCACTCAAGGTGTCGGAGTTCAAAACCAGCCTCAGCAAGAGGGAGACCCCATCTCTACTAAAAATAGAAAGAAATTAATTAGACAACTAAAAATATATAGAAAAACTTAGCCAGGCATGGTGGCATATGCCTGTAGTCCCAGCTACCCAGGAGGCTGAGGCAGGAGGATCACTTGAGCCCAGGAGTTTGAGGTTGCTGTGAGCTAGGCTGACGCCACTGCACTCTAGCCCGGGCAACAGAGTGAGAAGAGTCTCAAAAATAAAAAAAAAAAAAATTTATTGACAGCCTTCTGTATGCTAAGCATTGAGCCACTATATTATCAAATGAGAAAAATAGGAGATGGGTTGAATGAAGTGAATGATTTGGAAAAAAACCACAGGGCAACATAACAAAGTGAATAAGTAACAAGTAGTAACCATGGCTGCAGACTAAGGGAGAGTTTTTGCTTTTCAATTTTTTTTTTTTTTTTTTTTTTTAGAAATAGGGTTTGGAAGGAGGCGGGGAGGCCTCCAACACAGCCATTCCATCCCAGCACTCGGATTTATTTTTCTTCTTAGCGTTTGCTATCGCACTGAATCATCTTGCATACCGATTCGTTGATGGGCCAGATGGTCATCAGCTGGTCAGTGAACGCTTATGGAGTGACTTCATGTAACGAAGGCCCTCCCACTTCCTCAGCGTCCCCAGACAACACTCCACTCACCGGCCCACCCACTTCCCAAAGGGAAGGGAGGCACCAGAGCCCAGCTGCATGCCTGCCTGTTGATTTCCGCATGTCTTGAAGCCGAACAGGTGCGCACAGGTATGGAGGCCACACTCGGAGGCCGGATCTGAGTCATTCCCTGCCCTAGGGAAGGCCACACTTGGGCCCACATGTCCTCCCACAGGCCTCGGCGAGCCAGCATCTTCGCCACACCTCACACCGCCTGGGGAGCTTCAATCAGGGGGTGGCCTGACTCCTTTGCACAGAGAAGGGAGCTTGAGAAAGCTGAGCTCTGAGCCAGGTAGGATTCATTCATTCACATTTGGTCCACAAAATTTATTAAGCACCTACTGTGTGCCAGGCAGTGTTCTAGGCACTGACGGACACACAGCAATGATGGAGGCAGACGACTTACATGCCCCTCTTGGGTCTGTCATTCCATCTGGGAGACAGATCATGGGCACAGAGAGCAATCAGTAAGCTGGCAATGTACTATAAGGGGCTGGGTCCTCTTGGGAGGCGTCATCAGGGAAGACTTCTCGGGGGTGGTGGCCTTGAAGGACGACAAGGGGCCATTGCACACAGGCGCTGGGCGAGCAAAGCAAGGTTTCCGCTGAGTCCGCGTTTCCGGCGTCAGATCCAAGCGGGGAGAAGACCCAGGACCGTCGAAATGACCAGGGGGACAAAAGCGCAACCCAAGAACAACGACGGCCGAAATAGCTCAGTTGGGAGAGCGTTAGACTGAAGATCTAAAGGTCCCTGGTTCGATCCCGGGTTTCGGCAGTTCCGTCTTTTTCCCCCCCCAGGGGAAAAGAAATAAACGAAACTGATTCTTTCCAGTTAATAGAGGTTTTGTTTCACTTTCTAAATTTACAAGAGCCCCGAGCAGTATCCGCCGGAAGCCAGAAGGGAATGGAAACTTCCCTGCAAATCCCCTGCTGGGTGGAACAAACAAGGTCAAGGTTTTCCTGGCGACAATTTTTCAGTTGCTTACATGCTTATCAATCCCTGTTGTATGTTTGCTGATGGCCGTTCCCTAATGTTTGCTGTTCATTAATCTCTGGTCTCTGATCTCTCGCGGCTGAATCAGAGACCGAGCAGGACACGGCCACTGTGAAACGGCATTAATGGAACTTCGTGCTTTGCGCGAAAATGTAAAGTACTAAATTCTTCGGCGCGCCTTGCTTGGGGGACGCTGCGTGTACTTTAAAGAAGTCACCTGAGCGCGCTCTGGCAGCGCCGGTCCTCGTTAGTATAGTGGTGAGTATCCCCGCCTGTCACGCGGGAGACCGGGGTTCGATTCCCCGACGGGGAGGCTGCTGAGGTTTTTTTTGCCCTGTTTTGCGTTTTTTCATTTCTCTTCCTGACAAATTACATTCAACTTTCACTGGGAGTCCTTACTCTTCCCAGGAAAAATAAACCCCCACAGGCGAGCGAGACTCCGCCCGGTGGCTTTTCTGTGGAGGTGCTGCCCAGTCCCTGCCACTCTCTGGGTCCCCAAGGGTCAGTCACACGGGAAGAAGAGAGGAAGAAAGGCAGCGTCCGCGCCTGGAAGTGTTAAAGCATCTCCTGCACCCTCCTGTAAATCGTTCAGTTTGCAGACGGCTTTCTCAGAATCGGATTGTCGCCTGCTCCCTCTGCTGCCAGTATTGCATCTGGCCCCAGCCCCAGGGTTGACCTGACAGCCAACGCTGGTGGATTGGAGACATTTCGTTGTCCCAAATGGGTTGCAGGCTCGCCTTCCTGAACACAGCCACCACCCTCCCCAGACTCCTATTCTTTTGTCCACCTGTTCGTTTGTCTCTTTTCCCGTTCACTTTACACATACTTACTGAGCACCTGATCTGTGCCAGGCACCGTTCTAGGCACTGGGTGCAGCAGGACACAGGATAGACGAGGTCCTGCCGTGTTTAGATGCCGACCTAGTTAGGGGACACAGACAATGAACAAAGAGTATAAAACAGGTAAATGCCGCGAAGAAAAACAAACCAAACCAGAGGCGTGTGGTAGGGAATGGCTGGGATCTGTAGGCCTCTGTAGAGAGGTGGTCAGGAAGGCCTCTCTGAGGAGGGGACATGTGAGCCAGGGCCTGGACAATGAGAAGAGCCGCGTGCAGCACTGCAGGCAGAGGGAACAGCAAGTGCAAAGGCCCTGGGGTGGGCGGGAGGGGATGTGTCTGGGTGCCCTGAGGGAGAGGGCGAGGAGGAGGAGGAAGTGAAGTCAGAGCTGTCAACAGAGGCCAGGTCTCATATGGCCTTGAAGCAGTATGCAGGGTAGGGAGTATGGGTTTGATTTTAAGAGTTTTGTGCGGAGAAGAAACATAATCAAGTTTGCTCTGAGTAGAGCACTCTGGCTGCCATGTAGCCAGGCACTAGACAAAGCAGAGGCACTTGCTGACCTGGGGACATCTCTTGGCTTGCTCCTGAGCCACACCCAAAATAGTGCCACCCACAGCGCGGTGTCCAGCGCTTCCTGCGCCCGGGGTACTGACTCCCACAACGCCCTGGCCTTCAGCGGGGAAGAAACTCAGCACCAGCAGGCTGTAAGGGGCGGATGGGGAACCAGGAGCAGGATGTTTTTGAGGCGAGGTCTCCCCATCACAGGCGAGACATCGCCTAGCTGGAGGAAAGAGGTGTCGCCTTCACTTTCCTGCCCTCTCTCCCACTCCCTGCCCACTGAATGGCCCCCTGATGACCTGAAGGACACTAAACCTTGTGGCTTCTCTCCCCAGGTGCACTGGCGGGGCCGGCGGGGGTGAGACGCTAATTCACAGCTAAAGTCGGCTCTGCTCAGTGCGCGATTGGAAACGCAGTCCTCGGAGCTTAAGCCCTGATTCCGGGCCTGTATCTGTTTCTTTTTAGTTTGCTCGTTTTTATTTTCAGAAGAGTTCTTTGGGAGGAAAAAAAGTCTTCAAGCTGGTGAGCAAACCTCAAAGTCACTGCAGGTTGGGATGGTTTTTGAGGACGAGGACTCAGAGATTTCTGGGTGCAGGTACAGTCGAGCCGATGTCCTTATTCACAGCAAAGAAACTCCTTATTTTCCCTTCCTTCTCTTGTCTCTGAGGAGCGACATTCAAAAATGACTCGGTTTTCGTTTGTCCCTTGGTTCTGGTGTCAGCGAGAATTTTAGCTGCAAGGCTAGGGAGGAGTGGGCCTTTCTGGGGAAAATAAAACACTTTATTTTGATTTGCTTTTACTAAAATCTAAAACCTGTTTAAACACACAAAAATTTAAATTATAAAAAAAAAAACCTTTTTGCACCCCAACGTTTATGGCAGCACTATTCACAGTGGCCGAGACACGGAATCCAGCTAAGTGAATGGATACAGGACAAGCGGTCTGTGTGCACAGTGGAATACGATTCGGTCACGAAGAAAGGATGCAATCCTGTCATGCCAGGCAACATGGAGGAGTTTGGAGGACATTATGTTAAGTGAAATAAGCTACGCAAAAAAAGATAAATACTGCGTGGCCTCACTCGGATGTGGAAGCTGAAAAAGTTGACCTCATCGGAGCGGAGTGTAGCATAGTGGGGGCAGTGTAGCCACGGCTGCTTAAATTGGCTGAGCAGGAGGAATGAGTCCTAGGGCTCCACAGCACTTATCAGGTGACTATAATCGACAACTTACTGCCTATTTTCAAATAGCCAGAAAAGCAGATTTGAACATTCCCACCACAAAAAAAAATGATGAATGTTTGAGTGATGGATATGCCAATTACCCTGGTTTGAACGTTACACATTGCACGTACGTACCAAAACGTCACATTGCACCCCATAAATTATGTACAACTACTCAATTGAAAATAATAATAAAAACCAAAAACGTAAATAAATGAAACACGTGCAAACACAAAATAAGAAAAATATCTTTAAGAATACAGTATAACAGAGATTTTGAAGAAGGCAATCAAAAGGGGAGGGGGATGTAGCTCAGTGGTAGAGCGCATGCTTTGCATGTATGAGGCCCCGGGTTCGATCCCCGGCATCTCCACGTATGCTTTACTCTCTGTCTTTTTTTGGGTCACGGTTCTCTATTATTAAATCGCCAGTAATAGTAATAGCAGAAAAACGTAAAAGGCAAAACCTGACTCCATGGAAACTACAGCAAAAGTAAACAGAATGACCCTTTCGGGACTTTATTACACGATTGGTGGCGTTGTGACATGGTAAACTGGCCTCTAGGACTGTTGATTTGGTCCTGGCCATCAGCGTGCACGCGTGTGAGTCACCGGCAGGGCCGGGCCCTCTGCTTGTCAGCCCCGGTCCTCTGCGCTGCACCGTCTGCAGGGAAGCACCCCAAGAGCAAAGTGGCCGCCCACGCGGGGCCTGGCCTCTGCTTCATCGGTAACATGTCACAAAGGCACAGAACGAGGTGCACAGTGGCTTTGATGTACATTCCGTTTGCATTTATATTCATACACTGTTTCTGTATTTCATCATTGCAAGTAAAAGACAAGCTAGATCCCTTTAGACGGAAGGGGCCGGGCTGCATCTGTGGGTACGGTTCCCTGTCTGCAGCAGCAACGGATTCCTGCAGTCGGCTCCTGTCCCATCCGCTTAACTGCCTGTGTTAGAGCAGGAGTCCCCGCCCATGGCGAGTCGTGTGATTATTTCATCATATTTACAATGTAACAATAGAAACAAGGTGCACGACGAATGTAAGGGCTTGGATCTTCCTGAAACCGCATCCCCACCCCACCCCGGCCCCACCCCTGGAAACACTGTCTCCCATGAAAACTGTCCCCGGTGCCAAAAACGTTGGAGACCGCTGTAATGGCAAAAACCACTAATCTTCTATCCGGTGGTCTCTGCAAAGCTTTCATTTCTGAGATGAGGAAACTAAAATTCGTGAAGTGACTCACCAGTGAGGTGGTGACACAGTGGTGACAGCTCCTGTTCTAAGGAGTTTCGGTGAAGGGTAGTTCTCCCTAAATGTCAACAAGGTTTTTCCTTGAATGTTGAAGATGATTTCTAAAGTGATCAGGCCTGACAAGGAACTAACTGTATTTTTCCGTTTTACTTTGTATCTTATAATTAAATATTTCTAATACTGCTGTGAACTAAAATGAAATCTTAAGGCCTCCCCACTTTAACCGGTTGACGAATGGACCCCCTCCTGGCCAAGGGGATACCCTAAAACTGAATCGACTGCCGGGAGGACGGAGGTCAGACAGGCCTCACTATGCCCCCTCCCTTCTTGTAGACGTCCTTTGTAACTCACTGGCAGGCCTAAGGCTGTGTGAGACACGCCTGCAGGTCCTCAGTTTACACAACACACGTATGTCCCCAGGCTTGTCTCTGATCACCTGACTTCCTTATCTAAAAGGTCCCAAGCCTTTAGACAAAGCATCAGGTCTTTAACCAATTACAAGTCAAAGAGTCTTTAAATTTAAACCCACCTATAACCTGTAAGCCCCCACCTTTTTTTTTTTTTTTTGGTAGAGATGGTGTTTCGCTCTTCCTCAGGCTGGTCTAAAAACTCCTGAGTTTGCGGGATCCTCCTACCTCGGCCTCTGAGAGGGCTAGGATTATAGGCGTGAGCCACCGAGCCCAGCCCAAGAAAGCCCCTGTTTTGAGATGTCCCACCTTTTTGAGCCAAACCAATGTATGCCTTCCATGTATTGACTTACGACATTACCTGTAATTCCTGTTTCCTTGAAATGTGTAAAACCGGGTCAGGGTCCTCAAATTCGACTCAGAATAAACCTCTTTGAATTATTTTACAGAGTTCGGCTTCTTTTCCGTTGCCAGTGCATAACACGGAAAAAAATACCATAAGGAGTTGTTATGGTTAAAGGCTTGTGTTAGGAATTGGAACTTTCCAGAAAAATCGTTACTCTTTAACAGAAAACATCTTCTCAACTACTATACTTTATTTTACATTTAATTGAACAGGCCAGGTGTGGTGGCTTACGCCTGTAATCCTAGTACTCTGAGAGGCTGAGGAGGGAGGACCCCTTGGACTCAGGAGTTTAAGACCAGCCTCAGCAAGAGTGACACTCTAAAAGCAGAAAGAAATTACCTGGACAACCAAAAATACATAGAAAAGATTTCAGCTGGGCACGGTGGCACATGCCTGTAGTCCCAGCTACCCAGGAGTCTGAGGTTGCTGTGAGCTAGGCTGACAGCACTCTAGCCCAGGCAATAGAGCAAGACTCTGTCTCCAAAAAAAAACTTTTAAAGATAAAAAAAAAAATAATAATTAAGCAAAGCCCATTATATGAGGTTGCCAGAGTAGTCACATTCACAGAGACAGGCAGTAGAACGGTGGGTGCCAGGCCCTCGGGAAGAAGAATGGGCAGTTGATTAATGGGGACAGTTCCCTTTGCACAGGACGAGCTCAGTTCAGGTGACAGTGGCACAGTGTGACTGTACCCAGCCCTACTGAACTACATACTTAAAAATGGTAAGTTTTATGTTATGTGTATTTTACTACAATGTAAAAACAAAGCCAAACAAATGATGACAAAAGCAAAGCCCAAACAGGTTGAACAACTTTCTAATATTCCTAAAGCAGGCACATTTGGAGACTAGACCTTAAGTCCGAGTTTGACAGGTGTGGGACGAATGGGTGGTTTCTAAGACGGAGTAGTTCGTGTTCTACCACACAATTCAGAAGCACATAGGTAAACAGGAAAAAGAACAAAATCCCCTGGGTTTTTTTTCTTCCTGTTTGCGAGGCCTCTAACCTGCAGATACCCTTGACAACCTTTTATGGTTATATAAGGATGACAAAGAGGGGCAGAGCGTTCCCACGAGCTCTCCGGTTTCACGCTTCCTCTTGGGTGGAACGTGTCTGCTGACCCTTCTGCACTCAGACAGCTTCTGGGTGCAGGATTAAGTCACATACAAGGTTGTGACCTTGGGGAATTGAATCCTTTGAGGGAAGCAGGAAAAGCAGGCGCACAGGAAAGCACGAGCCCACCCCCACCAGCCCAGCCCCACACCCAGGCCCTTTGTGAGCTCAGCCCATCACGTGCTGCCGTCTGCCTGCCAATCCCGCCCTGTTGCTGGGCCTCTGTCCCTTTGCCATTGGTGCCAGCTCTGAAGCAATCTTTGCTGGGGCGCCTGCAAAGGACGGATCCGTGGGTGGAACGGACTGAAAGTGGATCCAGTGACTCATCCCGCTTCTCGTACATTCTAGCACATCCAGTTCCAGGTCAGGAGGATTTAGGTTTTAGGAGCGTGACTTGATACCTGACTCATGAGTCCAAGTGGGACACTGAGGCCTGGGAAGCCCTTTCCAGAGAATGGAAAAGCAGCTGTAACAACAAGAGAAGTCCTCTGCAGGGCAGGGTTTCTCAACCTGCACTGTTGATTATTTTGGGCTGGATGAGTCTTTGTCGTGGGGACACCCGCAGGATGTTCAGCAGCTCCCTGGCATCTACCCCGGGGTGCTAGCAATAGCACCCACACCTGCTGCCCCCCTGGCAGCTGTGACAACCAAAAATGCCAAATGTCCCCTGAAGGGCAAATCACACCCTTCTAGAGACATCTGCCACCTCTCTTTTGGGAGGCCATTTTCTTCTCCCCTCCCTCTGACCTCACTGCTCTTGGAGAAATGTCTCCTTCAATAACAACCCACTGGTGGACTTAAGTTAGGGAACGCTTGGGGTGCTTTTGAGAATTTTTTTCTGCTGGAGACATCAGTTTCCCTTTCGAGCCAACCCTTGGCCCATCCCCCCACCCCACTCCCCAGTCCTTCATCCTCCTCCTTCCTCCTCCTCTCCTCCCTCCCGCCCCTGTAATCAGGGCTGTTTCTCTCTGTACCTTTTAGACTTTGAAAAAAAGCCATGTCACGAAGCTGGTGACTCAGCCTTTGAACAACATGAATCACAAGGCTTGCAGCCAAGCAGCAAGCACAGGGTGTGGCTGAAGCCAGGCCTGGTCACCTTGGAAAGGACCTCGGCTTTGTGTTCCTTTAAAAACTCCTTCCTGACACGGAGAAATGACCTTCGCAGAGATCTGTTTTGGAAGTCATCGGGGTCTCCCTGCTAACCCTGGGAAATGACATTTTATATAATTAGGTTGGGGTAAAAATAAACAAATCGGCCGGTGAGCCTTTTTTCCTCCCTCTTTTATCAAAATGGAATTTGCCCGTAGAAATACATTTCGCATTTGACATTTAAATTTTTTCCCCCAGAAATACACGGGGCTGAGATTCCATTCGTGTCTTTTGTTACTCATTTCCCAGCAACACATGACTGACTTCATTCTCTTTGGGAAATGTTAAAAATTACAGAGGTTAAAGCCTATTTTGAAAAAGGCTCAGACCTTGTATTTTCATAAATACATACAAAGATAGGTCACCACGAAAAACACGCAGCACGTTCGATTCACATTTTAAGCACGCTGTTTAAATAACATAATGTTCACGATTTAAAAGAATGTGGCCTTTTCCTCGTGGCACAACATTTTTCGGTGAGCAGCCTTTTTATTTTAAGGCTTTCAGGATAGAAATCAAAGTGATCTCCCCCCACCCCCACGTTTGTAGAAACAGTTGTTCCAGAAGAGTCTAGAAGGATCCTTGGCTGGGGAATTGAGGGCATGAGGGAGACATGTCACCGGAAACTTTTTAAAATGTCGCCATATTCTTATATTTTAAAACACTGGGAAAAATATGCTGAAGGAATGACACACAGGGATCACAAAACAGGTGGTGGTGAAAATAAAAAAATCTGGCTGGTGAGGCTTTTTCTGCGCCCTCTTTTACCAAAATGGGATTTGCCTGTGGAATTACAGCTCGTATTTGACATATTTGCATTTTCTTCTCCCCGGACATACTCGGGGCTGACGTTCGCGTCTTTTAAACTCTCAGGCTTCAGTTTCTGAGCACATGAAACAGGAGCAGAACCGACATCCCGACGGCGCCTCCGCACTGACGCCCAGGGGGACCCCCAGGAAGGCCCGAGAACAGCCTAGAACATTCCAGTTTTAAACTGTAGCTACAACCGTTTTAAAACGGACGGTTTTCCACCTTTCTGTCCCAAATTCCACCCGAACACCCCAGAGTCGTCTCCCCGCGAGAAAGTCATCTTTCGGTCATTAGTTTGGGTCCCCCGGGCCCGAGGCCCCGGCCGGCGTCCGGCGCCCAGATCTGCCGAGTCACGGCCCCTGTCCCGGCGCCCGCTCGGCGGGGGATGGGCCCGGCCGACCCGAGCGCGGCGCGGGGGTCCCGGGAGGCCCCGTCACGGGCCGCGGGCGGCGGGAGGGGGCCTCGGCGAAACAAAAACACCGTCATTATCTTCAGCGTGACCCTAATGAAGCCCCGTCAGGCCCGCGGGCTGACGGCCAGGCAGGGAGCGCGCGAGGGTGCGGGACCCCCGACCGCGCGGGCGGCGCTCGGCCCGAGCCCTTCGTCCGCCAAGGGCGGGTCTCGCGTCGGGCGGAGACCGTTGGGGCCGAGGGGTCGGGGCTCCGGGGCCTGGGCTGAGGTCAGCGGGCCACACGCCCGCTCCGGGCGCCGCGGGATCCGCGCCGGGTTTTCCCGCCTCCCGCCAAGCCGGCTCCCCTCCCCCAAGGCGAGCGCCGGCCACGTCAGGAGCCGCTGCGCGCACCGAGCGCGCTGATCCCTCCGCCAGGCCTGTCAGGGCGGCGGCCCAGTTCCCACCCGATTCAGCGCCAAAGCCCCAGTCTCAGCAGGAGAACATGTCAGGAGGGGAACTGGATGACTCCTGGCACTGATTTTCTTTCCAGAGACCGGAAGATGAGGAAAAAAGTAGTGCGTTCTCGGCGTTTCTGCGGAGGGATCTGTCCGGGGCGGCGGTCGCCGATGACCTATATAAGGAAGCGCCGGGTGGGGCGCGGCGAGTTCCGTCAAGGCCGGGTGAGGAGTTGGTGCTCTCTGCTGTGAGCTGCTGCTGTCGCCCCTTGGTGAGTGGAGCGCCGCTGGCCGGCCCGGGGCTCAGCGGCTCTCCGGCCGCGAGGGAGGCGGGAGGCAGGGCGGCTCGTCGGCCCGCCGCGGGCGGAGCGTTCGCGGGGCTGCTAGTCGGCCGGGCCGCGAGCAGGGTGGCCCTGAGGGGGAGGGAGGTGGCGGAAGGGCGGCTGTGTCGGAGCCCGGCCGGGAGGAGGCCTGTGCGGACGGAGAGACGGGCATGGGGGTGGGGGAAGAACGCGGAAGGGCCCTGAGGCCTCGACGAAGGCGGGCGGTGGCGGGGGTTGGGGACCCTGACGTGAAGCGTTCGATTCTGCTGCGTGACTGGAAAAGGCCGTTTTTTTTCTGTTGACGGGGCGGCAGCTATGGCGGTGCTGCTCGGCACCCGCTGGGGGGAGGGGGCCCGCGGCTCGCCGTGACACTCAGTGACGTCAGCGCCTGTGTCGGCTCATAATGCGGGGTGGGGCCGCCTGCCGGTTCGCCTGTGGTAGGTTTTTGTCAGGCGCAGGACACAGGGTGCGGGCCTGCAGTGGACCTTGGTGGCAGGGGCCGGGCAGGTGGGGGAGGCGGGGAGAGGGGGGGCCCTGAGGTTGCTCTGGTCGGGTGTCCGAGCTTTGCCAGCTAAGTAATCGGGTCTGACCTGTGTGTTGGGTGAGGTTTCTTGGGCAAGTTTTTAATTCAAATATGCGGGCCAATGTTAAATGTTTAACTGTCAAAGTTAGGAATGCCAGTGAATTGTCTGTTAAACTCTCTTGGTGGTTCTTTTTTTTGTTGTTGTAATAGACAATGCAGATCTTCGTGAAGACCCTGACCGGCAAGACCATCACTCTCGAGGTCGAGCCCAGTGACACCATCGAGAATGTTAAGGCCAAGATCCAAGACAAGGAGGGTATCCCCCCTGACCAGCAGAGGCTGATCTTTGCTGGGAAGCAGCTGGAAGATGGGCGCACCCTGTCCGACTACAACATCCAGAAGGAGTCCACCCTGCACCTGGTGCTCCGTCTGAGAGGTGGGATGCAGATCTTCGTGAAGACCCTGACCGGCAAGACCATCAC
>CAUYRT010061351.1:0-40053 GCA_963574885.1 Lepilemur ruficaudatus
GGTCAAAATGGATGTCTTTCTCACTTACTAAAAAAATAAAATATCTCATATTGTTTTACAAAAAAAAGAGAGAGAGAGAGAGAGAGAGAGAGAGAGAGAGAGAGAGAGAGAGAGAGAGAGAGAGAGAGGCTTTATTAAAACAGCACCAACTGCAATTCCCTAATGGCCCATTCATAGTATCTCCACTGACGGATGAGAAAATGTTCCTTTCACAGATTGCAATATGCTTTTTGAAGATTCATGGGAACTCAGCTTAGTCAAAAGGAAGGAGGAAAACAGAAAAAACAGAAAAAAAACAATTAAATTGGAAACCCCTGATTACTGAGAATAGAGGCAAAATAAATAATGACGTAAACCTTGTAAACACAGAAAGGAATCACATCCAGGTCAGTGCATGTTATAACTTCCTTTTACAAATATTAAAGTATTAATACTGCTGAGTCTTTAATGAAATACTCATTTATTTTTATGTATTAGATGAGAACTCATGCTTAGAATGTCTGTTTAAATATCAAACAAATATGCACATAAAGTCACAATTAATGAGAACTCCAAGTTTCATTTATTGCATACTAGTAGCTTATTCCCAGGCAATATTCCCACATTTGTGTTATCTTAGAACCATACACATACTTTTATTAGTTTTTCTGAGCTTAATTTTTCTTTTAATTTTTTACATTGATAGATAAAATTGTATGTGTTTTCTGTATACAATATGATGTTTTGAAGTATATATACATTGTGGAATGGCTAAATTGGGCTAATTAATATATGCATTACCTCACATACTTATCATTTTTGTGATGAGAACACTTTATATTCACTCAGCATTTTTTTTTCTTTTTTTATTTCAGGATATTATGGGGGTACAAAGATTTTGATTACATGTTATGACTTTGCCACACCCAAACCACAAATGGGGTGTGCCTTTTCCCTCTTACAATGCTCACCGTGTCCATTTGTTGTGAGTTTACCCAATCCCAACTCCCTAATCCATGGAGAATATTACTACCGTGTGAGCATTATAGTGTTGATCAGTTAGTACTAATTTGATGTTGAATACAAGTGGAGCCTATTCTTCCGTTCTTGTGATACCTCACTTCAGAGGATTGGCTCAAGCTCTATCCAGGAAAATATAAGAGGTGCTAGATCACCATCATTTCTTATAATTGAGTAATATTCCATTGTATACATATAACAAATTTTATTAATCCACTCATGCATTGACAGGCATTTGGGTTGTTTCCACACCCTTGCAATAATGAATTGTGCTGCCATAAACATTCAGGTGCAGGTGTCTTTATTATAGAATGTCCTTTGCTCTTTTGGGTAGATGCCTAATAGTGCTATTGCTAGATCGAATGGTATTTCTATTTTTAGCTCTTTAAGGTACCTCCAAATTCTTTTCCACAAAGGATGCACTAATTTGCAGTCCCACCAGCAGTGTAAGAGTGTTCCTGTCTCTCCACATCCTTGCCAGCATTTGTTGTTTTGGGATTTTTTGATAGAGGCCAGTCTCACTGGGATTAGGACATACCTCATTGTAGTTTTTATTTGCATTTCTCTAATGATTAGAGATATTGAGCATTTTTTTGTTTGTTTATGTTTTCTGGCCATTATTCTGTCTTCTTTTGAAAAGTTTCTGTTCGTGTTCTTTGCCCATTTACTGATGAGGTTGATATTCGAAAGACCCTTTCAGACATCAGCCTAGGCAAAGAATTTTTGAAGAAGACCCCCAAAGCAATCACTGCAGCAACAAAAATCAATAAATTGGACCTGACAAAATTAAAACACTTTTGCTCAGCCGAGGAAACTATCATTAAAGCGAATAGACAGCCTACAGAATGGGAGAAAATATTTGCTCTGTACACATCGGATAAAGGGCTGATAACAAGAATCTATCTAGAACTTAAACAACAAGAAAAAATCACTCAGCATTTTCAAAGAACACAATATATTATTAACTAAATCACCATGATGTACAATAGACCTCTTGAACTTATTCCCCCTAACTGAAATTTTGTAGCCTTTGACCAGATCTCCCGCCCTATACTCAACCACCCCAGCCCTTGGTAACTACCTTTCTACTTTCTACTTCTATGAGATCTACTTTCTTAGCCCCCATGTAAAAGTGAGATGGTGCAATATTTGTTTTTCTGTGCCCAGCTTATTTCACTTAACATTATGTTCCCTAGGTTCATCCATGTTATTGCAAATGACAGGATTTTATTCTTTTTATGGCTGAATAGTATTCCATTGTGCAGATGCTTCTATTATTGTTCTTCTACCATGACATTGTAATTTTACCAGCCTGAGAGTTTCTTAAAGACATAGATTGTGTTTACATGTTTGTACCAATGCCTAAAATGTAGACTTTCTATAAATGATCCTTTGGTAAATGATAAATAAATGAAGTTCATACAATTTTCATTCTAATGATGAACTTAACACAATGTACTTGCCTTCTTTCATTCCTTGATTTTTTTACTCTTTAACATATTTATGCTAAAACCATTTATCCTACATTACATGTAGAAAAAATAACATAGACATTTATATGGAGTATTATGGCAAATATGCAATTTTAAAAATCATACAAAAATATTGGAAGGAAATATTTCCAAATGTTAGGAATTACTTCTGGGTGTTGGATTGCTGGAATTTATTTTATTCTTCTCTTCTTGTTAACTTGTAATTTTTCTATAATAAATATGTAATAATTTTGTGATCAGGGACAATTCTTTATTAAAATCCCATTATATTCTCATTATTCTGGTCAATACAGCTGTGATAGGCATCTACTCTTACATCAACCACTTCTATGAGCAAGACTTGGATCTTAGTTTCCTATACAATTTCACATTCCTCATTCTAAATGAACTAAATCATTACCAGTCCATGTATTTAGATGGTACAGCTAGAATATATTCTATCACGTAGCAGCAGTGTATTTAAACTAAATAAAATAACAATTACAAACCAACAAAACAGAATGATATGCTTAAATAATATGAATGTTCAAGGTGTGAGATTTTTAAATAAAGGTGAAAATGTATGTCATATTTCAACCAGTGTTATAAATCAGTGTTTAGTTTGTAAGAAAAAAATGCACAATCTAGAAAGAGGACAAAAAACATAGTCACAATAACACCATATATAGCATACACTAAACAATAGAGGAGAAATAAAAAGAGGCAAAAATAAGTAGGTTAAATAACATGTCACCTAATGCCTTAGAAAGTTGAGGACTTTCTTCAGAATATTAAAAGAATACTGTTCCACCATCAAATGATGACTTTCTTTTAATCATAAATTATAACCTCACAATCTGTAAGGCAGAGATGAACTTATATGTTTTTGCTTTTTCTAAAATAGCATTGTAAATTATTCTATTTGTTTGATTGTTCTAAGATTTCCACAGTACAACTTCATTCTTAGGAAATGAACCTTTATATCAACTAAAATTGAGTTCAAACTCTGCTTAAAAACTTAATTGTATACTAGACAGTTATTCAACTGCTCTAAACTTTACTTTTCCATCAATAAAGTGGGAATAATATCTAAATCAGGGTAATTTCAGGAGGGTTACATAAAACATTGCATGTAAAATAATTAATACTGTGCACTTAGCAGGTGGTACAGGGGCAAACCAACCCTCCACATTTACAAGAAGAGGTTAAACCAATGGAAAGTAGGTGATACAAACTTTCCTAATTCTTAAGACAAATAAGCTATATTAAAGAAGGCCCAGAAAAAGTGTGATCCATATTCATGGAATCCAGTGTATCATAAATATGGTCATCTAGAAAGGCTTTCTCACTCTCAACAAACTCACTAACTTGCTACAAAGAAGAGCATTTAAGACTATGGTAGAAAACAGTCAGTTTTCCAGAGCCTATCTTCTAGCTATGCACATAAAAGTTACAACTGCAAACTGAATTATTTCATTTGGGTTAAAAAAGCACCCCAGTATTAGTGGATTCTCAGAAGAAACATCGAGGATATGTGGTAACAGATGAAAGTAAAAAGTAAGAATAGCGTGCAGTTCAGGAAGGAGTGTTTCAGGTGATGAGGTCATAAAATTATCCATGTAGAAGACAGTACATTATGCAAGTGGGTATGCGTGTTTCCTTGTGTCTGTGTGTGAGTTTATATGAGAGAAAGAAAGGGAGACAGAGAGAGAGAAAAACTGATTGCAAATATATCCTCAATTCTTCAAATATTCTTTGAACCATGACTTTATGGCTATGCTCGCCAAAAAGCAGAGTGCATTTATACTCCCTTTGAATCTAGGCTACCCGTGTAATTTGCTGTAGCCAACAAAATGTGGCAGAATGATAGTGTGTTTATTCTGAACCTTGATCTCAAGAGATATTGCACTCTTACTAAGAGTCCTGGATCACCATATCACCTGTTGGATAATGATAGACATTTAGCCCAATCACTCTCTTCACCCCAACTGACAGCTAGTCAATAGTTGGACATGTGAGTAAGGCAACCCAGAATGGCTGTCTAAACTCAGATGGATAGGTAAGTCATTCCAAATTAGCTATTCCTGGTTCAGAACACATGAACTTCCCAGAAAACCGACAGATTCCTAGGCAATTGTAAATGTTTATTATTTGAGGATAAATTTGGGTTAGTTTGCCACACAGCAGTAACTAGACACATTGTTTGATGAAAGTACCACATGGGAAGAAATGCAGATTCTAGTACATTTCATGGTTAACTGAAAGCATTCAGACCTCATTACTTCTGTGACCCTTGTCCTGAGGAAACAAGAGAATTAACCTTTCATCTCTGAACTCCTTAAAGTCTAAATGATTGTCTTAACCATCTTTGAAGCTCAAATCTTGCTTGTAGTGTGGTGCAGGGGTTAAGAACGTGGGCCCAGAAATTACATTTCCTTGGTTTGAAACCTACCTGAGTTACCTTAGCTAAATTGCTTAATATTTATAAACCCAAATTTTATAATCAGTAATATTGGAATAATAGTTTTATCTGCCTAATATGGATTAAATAATGTATCATAATGATTGATGCTGATGCACAGTAAGCATAATTGTGTTAATTATTATTATTAGATTCTCAATAAGGTATTGCCAAAATCAACTCTTAAAATGGACAAGCAAAGAACTTTGTGGTCTTTATCATCTCTGGCCCTACAATTATATACTTCATTACGTAATCCCCAGAAACCTATTATATGACTAGTCATACTTAGAATGACTACTTGCTGAGTTGAGGATGAGGAAAACATAGTGATAGATTTCACTTGAAGACTATCAGCCTGACATCTTTGAACTCATTTACTTCAGTACATTAAATGCCAAAAAATGCATCATTTTGAAAGACAAATGTAAAAAGGTAGTGGATGCTTGAAGCCACTTAATATATTTATTAATATATATAAATCAGGAGATGGATTGGTGTGAGCGGTAAGACCCTCCTCTCTCCTCAAGCAAGTTTCAGCCTCAGTTATTCTCCAAGACTATGTTAAACAGTGTTGGATTATTGGATTATCCAGCATCTAAATAGATGCAGACGTCCTACTGAAAAGAAGCTTTCCATTTTTATTTAAAAATTGACATGCACACATTCCATGCCCATTTCCATGAACTTCTGGACAGTATTTACAACCATAGGACTGGTTTAGAAAACTGTTTGCATCTATTAAGACTTAGTATTGGATGGTGTTAGGCTTTAAATGTGCTTTTTTTTTCTTTTTTCTTTTTTTAATTTCATCATATTACGGGGGTACAAATGTTTAGGTTACATATATTGCCTTTGCCCCACCTGAGTCAGAACTTCAAGCTTGTCCATCCCCCCAACAGTGTGCATCACACCCATTAGGTGTAAATATACCCTTCCCCACCTGCCTGACACCTGATCAATGTTATTACCACATGTGCACTTTAGTGTTGGTCAGTTAAGTCAGTTAATAACAATTTGATGGCGAATACATGTAGTGCTTGTTTTTCCATTCTTGCGATACTTCACTTAGTAGAATGGGTTCCAGCTCTATCCAGGATAATACAAGAGGTGCTACATCATCATTGTTGTTTGTGGCTGAGTAGAACTCCATGGTATACATATACCACATTTTATTAATCCACTCATGTATTGATGGGCACTTGGGTTATTTCCACATCTTTGCAATTGTGAATTGTGCTGCTATAAACATTCAAGTGCAGATGTCTTCTTTATAGAATGTCTTTCGTTCCTTTGAGTATATATATATATGTATATATATATATATATATATATATATATATATATATATATATACACACCCAGTTGTGGGATTGCTGGATCAAATGGTAGTTCTACTTGTAGCCCTTTGAGGTACCTCCATGTTATTTTCCATAGAGGTTATACTAGTTTTCAGTCCCCAGCAGTGTATGAGTGTTTCTATCTCTCTGCATTCACGCCAACATTGAGTGTTTTGGGACTTTTTGATAAAGGCCATTCTCACTGGAGTTAAGTGATAACTCATTGTGATTTTGATTTGCATTTTCCTGATGATTAGAGATATTGAGGATTTTTCATATGTTTGTTGGCCATTAGTCTATCTACTTTTGAAAAGTTTCTGTTCATGTCCTTTGCCCACTTTTTATAGGGTTGTTTGACTTTTTCTTGCTGATTTTCCTTAGTTGTATATAGATTCTAATTATCATCCTTTCATCAGATGTGTAGCATGTGAGTATTTTTTCCCATTCTGTAGGTTGTCCGTTGGCTCTCATAATAGTTTCCTTGGCTGTGCAGAAGCATTTTAATTTGATTAAGTCCCATTTATTTATTTTTATTGCTGCTGCGATTGCCTTTGGAGTCCTCTTCATAAATTCGTTCCCTAGGCCAATTTCTAAAAGAATTTTCCACCATTTTCTTCTAGAATTCTTATAGTTTTGTGCCTTAGGTTTAAGTCTGTTATCCAACCCAAGTTTATTTTTGTGAGAGGTGAAAGGTGTGGGTCCTGTTTCAGTCCTCTGCATGTGGTTGTAAACAGGTGGCAAACCATATCATGCTCATGGGTCAGCAGAATCAATATTGTTAAAATATCTATACTACCCAAAGTGATCTACAGATTTAATGCAACCTGTATTAAAATACCAACATCATTTTTTGCAGATCTAGAAAAAATAATTCTACACTTCGTATGGAACCAGAGAAGATCACATATAGCAAAAGCAATCTTCAGCAAAAAGAACAAACCGAGAGGCATCACTTTACCAGACTTCAGGATACACTACAAGGCTGTAGTAACTAAAACAGCATGGTAATGACATAAAAACAGAGACAAAGACCAATGGAACAGAACTGAGAACCCAGATATAAAACCATCCTCATATAGCCATCTTATCTTTGGCTAAGCAGACAAAAATATACACCGGGGAAAAGAATCCTTATTCAATAAATGGTGCTGGGAAAATTAAATGTACTTTCTGTAAGGAAAAAACAAAAGATTACTGGTATTTTATGGATACTATAAATTCTTATGTATTTAATTGAGTCCTAATTTACACCTGCCAACTATAGTCAAATATACTTTAAATTGTGGCACATTTGTAAAGATTTTTGTCATTTTTCTAAGGCAAATTCTTACTATATCAGAAAAAAGATCTGAATGATCTAAAATGTGTCTACATTGAAATACTTGCCCAAAATTAAGTAATTCATCAAATCCACAATGCATATTTTTAGTTTTAAGCTAATCTTAGACTTAAAGAAAAGTTGCAAAAGAGCATGTATATACCCTTCACCCAGATGTCTCTAAATTTAATTCAAATTTCAATAGTTTGCTACTGATGTCTTATTTCTGCTCATTGCCTTTTCTCCTTAGTTTTCTCCTACCTGTGACAGTTCTTCAGTCTTACATTATCATTCATGACCTTGGGACTTTTGAAAAGTACCTCTTCTTTGTAGAATGTTTCTCAATTTGAATTTTTCTGATGTTTTCCCATGATTAGATCCTTCTCATTCCATTATATCAAGAGGTTCATGATGTAGATATATCTTACTAATGGTCATGTTAACATTGTTCACTCAGTTAAAATGGTATCTTTGGTGTTTTCTCGCTGTAAACATTTTTCCATCAGTAATTAATAAATATCTTTTAGGAAGATACTTTGAGGCTAGTCCCATTGCCTTCTTTTTTCACTTCTAACTCAACAAATTTAGCAACTGGAAATGAACCATATCTGTGGCAATTATTACTAACATGGGTGTTTTTAAAACATTTTAACATAATCTATAACCAGAATACATACTTAAATTGCTGACCCACACTGTTGCTATCAGCCAGCTAGCAGTCATGGCGTAGGTGTCACTGCACATGAACAAACTTGTTTCTTATTTCTGGTGTCATGACTAGTCAAGGGCTACCCTTCTATATTTTAACTAACAAACTATTTATACATTAACTGAAGAAGAACCGTGAATCCTGTTTGCTATATGAAAACCTCCTATTGACACTAACTAGTAGGATCAAGAATGTGCCCACAACAAAAAATAATAGAATGAGTTTCTGCAACTGTGAAGCAAAAGATAAAAGATAGGCACACTTCCATGAAATGGTTCATACCAGTGACGATGATGCATAGAAAGTAATGAAGTGTTTTTATTTCTGTTTTTTTTTTTTTAAATCTGTATCTATGACACTGAAGCAAATGTAAGTAACAGTGTCAGACTAAAACTTTCTTAATGAATTTTGGGAATGCCTTAATTCATTTCCTTATTTTATATAGACACCAAAATTATATGTAATTTTTAAAACTACATAAATTAATCTAAGAGCTCTTTTAATAAGTATGAAATTCAAAGTGATAAACTATTGTGTCATTGTTTATTTGATAGTGTTTATTCTTTCTTCAGCATCTTTGGGATACATAAAGAATGAGATGTATTTTAATCATTGGCCCTAGTTTCAATTACGTGGTAAAATACTGAATTACAGGTGACTCTGATTTTTAGTGGAGATTAGGACTGCATTTGGCCAGAATCTCAGATGTGCTAAGTTTTGTTCCGAAGTAGTTCCCTATCCTAAGGTTCTAAAGCCAATTAGCAATGAAAGTGGTAGGCCCATGTTTAGCCCTGCACTAGGTGAACAGCAAAAGACAAACTTGTGGGCTGGTGCACAAACCCTCATGATTTTAAACATTTCCAAAGAAAAGTGCATTTGGTCCATAAATATGCTTCAGAGAGGAAGGAGATTAATACAGCAGTAATATTCAATAGCTCATTTACAGTTTCTAGTACACATTTCTGAACTGAATACAAAAGAAAGCCAAGTGTCTATTTTTAAGGTTATCCGCCAAATGCAGAACAATGGATTTTAGTCTGACTTTCTTGATATAACTGAAGGTTCATCCAATGTTTCTGGGACACAGTTCCCTTATCTAAAAAGTGAGGCAAGTGAATACATTTTTTTTTTTTTTTTTAATTTAGACAACTACTTTTTAAAATGTAATGAACTGGAATAAAACCATCAGTTTGCAACTAACATACTAAAAATAACTGTTTTCTTTATGAAACTTTTGAGTGTATGCATATATACATATATGTACATAATATCTCAATTTAACTTAATGTCTCCCTGGGACTCACTATCAATAAAGACTGATAGCAAATGGAGTATCTCACCTCTAGGAATCATTCTAACCTCAGATTGTGTGATATATGCAATTATGTCAAATGGACATTTGAACCACATAGCTTAGAAATAGATGCCAAAACCTCTAGACCTGCACTAACTGTAAATATAGTTGTCATTAGCCACATGTTATTTAAATCTAAATCATTTTAATTACATAAAATTAAATATTTAGTTCTTTACAACAGCCACTTTTCAAATGCTTTATACCCATGTATGGATAATGAATACTTATATATTGGAGAGTACATATATAGAACATTTCTATCCTTTCAAAAAGTTCTAATAGAGAACCCTCCTCTGGAACCATCTCATGCATTCACCAGTGTATTAAACTGAGCCTAATTAACCCAATCTGAGGACAGTAGAATGGATCCAATTAAAATTATGTCATATAGATGAAGAGAAAACTCTAATTTTAAGTCATAATTCATGCTCAATGCTTTATTCACATATCACTCATACCATTTCAGGCTATTTCCTCGCCTTTCCATTAAATTGGAACAGCTTCTTATCTTGCAATCGCATGCTTTTCTTGCGTTTATTTAAAATTCCAGTCTCATGTGAACAATTTATATCAATATTTTATTCTTCCATCATGTTTTTCCAAAGTTCACATTAGGTTATACTAAAAGGAACCTTTTCCCTGATGGAGCTCGAGATGTTTTGTTCATTGTTATTTCTACTAAGTATGTGTGAAACAGAAGGAAAAAAAAAAACACTTAAAAAGTTACTGGTTTTGCTTTACTATAAGACCATTATTTTTGATTACTGTCATTTGGGACATTATGGGTTTGAAATAATTTAATAACTGTAAGCATCATTCTGATTACATCAATACTCAGTAGAAGATACTATGATTTGAGTCAAAACATATGGGTTTATTTCCTGGTCTTGGTGCTAACTATGTAACTTAGACTGTCTCTTAGTACATTCTATGATTATTTCTTCATACATAAAAAATAATGGCCTCTATTACCTTCTTCAGTGGAATTGTGAGGGCAAAGTGCTATTATAAATAAATACTGGCTGAAGAGTTAGAACATAGAAATGTTACCACTTCAATGTTTTGGTTTCCTGAGATCATTACATATGCCATATATTTACCATTTTGCACATTAGAGACATAGTAATTATTCCATTTTTGTTAAATAAATAGATATATGTATGTATGGATGAATGGATAAATGAGTGCATGTAACAAATAAATTGTCAGACTTTAAAGAAATATTCTTAAATTGAATATACAGACAACATATATAAACATATGTGTAAAACATACATATTTCATTCATTTAAATTCTATCTTATTCCAAGAGAATGTTAAATATATAGCATGATATTAATTATATTATGTAGCATAAATATCAAGATATATTTTATCATTAGAAACTCCATATGCAGATAACCTAGATCAGGGTTTTGCACTAACATATTATATGTCCTTGGGGAAGTAACTTAGCACATTGCAAACATCTGAATTTCAAAAGCACAGCTTAAAGATACCAACTGTAAATTATTCTCTGCCATATTGTTGTTGTTGTTATTGTTCCTTTGTTGGAGAGGAACTTTCCTCATTCCATTCAAAAGAAAAAGCCCCATTACTATGACTTTCACTACTTCTCTGATCAATATTTAGTTCTGAACACAAGTGCTTTCATCAGTGCCTATTTTAAGATATCCATTTGATCATTAATCATTAAAATAGAACATTATCAAGAATTACTGAGATGAGAAAATCTAGGAGAAATATCATTTTACTAATATCTGGTCTCTGTTTATAGAGACCCTGTAGTAAGTCCCTCACCCTTCATGTCTGCTGCCTTCAGCAATATAGATTTACTGACAGTGACATAATGACTTTGCTTCTGATCTTGTTCTGAAGTATCAAAAAAGTTAATGTGAATTTTTACTGTCCCTAGTTTAGAAAGTTAAACAAAAGTCAATTTGAAATAACACATAAAAAGTGTCTAGACTCATAAGCCACAACAAATGTTAAATATTATTGCTATATTTACTTTTAAGTCAAGAAATCAAATGCTAAATTGCATGACATAAGGAAAGCCCTTTTAGATAATTAAATAATAAAACCATGAAGCTGTAAGAAATATATATGAAACATAAAGAAATACAGAGAAGGAATAATTTGATTTAATATTTTATTATAAAAATCACAAAACCATCACATGTTGGAACTGGGAAACTCCTCAGAGGCCCCATAGTCAAAACCTGTGATTTTATGATGACGAAATTGTGCCCATGAGATGAAGGTCACACAGATTGTGGCCATTTATCTTACTTAGCCCAGAAGTGGTAGAACAGGTAGCCACGGCTCAACTCTTGACATACCACTATCTTTTCATTTAGTTTGACAGTATTCTTCCTGGCTTGAAAATTGCAGAGGATACATTATCTTATTAAGAAAAAACTTTCCCTCAGTTCAGACTTGGGAGTTGAATATGTTTTACTGTTTACAGCAGCAGCTAAGCTGATATCTTGGAAGGTAGAGTTGGAAGGTCAGAGAGGGAAGAGTTCAAGGTAAATGGGTCAATATGCACAAAAGCCTGGAGTCAAAACCAAACAGTGTGCACTATGGCTGGAGCATAAATGGGAAAACGGGAAAGAGAGGAAGGGCTAATAAAGGCTACCAGATAGGATGATGAAGACAAAAGCATGCTTGTAAGCTTACTTGAGGTCTTATAAATGTACTGAGCCATTACCAAATTATCATAAACTTTTAAGTCCAATTTGTTCCGTGGCATCTTAATTTTAATTTGTCCCCCAAGGAAATGGAAACAGAGAGGCAGGTAAATTGTCATGGAAATGGAGATGTATATAAGGGAAGGGGAGAAGTGCTGAAAAAATCTGAGAAACCTGTTTAGAGGTGAGACAAAGGAACCAGGCAAGCTTCTGGTGAAAGAATTTGGGAAGCCAAATCGGATGGGGAGCTGCAACATCATGAAATCGTGTGAGATATCTTACCTCTTTTAGTAGGTTGAGTAATATTCATTTTAGATGGTCTCAACACAATTACTGCCAACTAGGAAAATGAAAACATTCAGTGACAACATGAAAAACCTAAGTGCTAACTTATCAATACTGAAGCTAAGAAGCAAAATATAGATATTAACTTGTTCAAGGCATTTGCCATTTAGCATTTTATATTAAGAATAGATTAACATGTACAATGTTAAAAAGAGTACATAAAAGTGACTCTGAGAAATGAATGGGTTTTTGAGAGTTTTTCTTCCCCCCAGTCAAAGACCCTAATGAGATTTGGGCACACCTATTTCTTTCATGAAAAGTTTAAAACATTTTAGAGGTATAAAACTAGCTGAAAAATACTAAAAACTCAGAGCAACAGAGAGGAAAAAATAATAATTATAGCAATGTCAACCTGGACTACTAAGGAGTAATCAGACCTTAAAATGAAGAATTTGATGACATTTTTTAAATGGATTGGAAAGTAGAAAAGTGGGATGCTATTAATACTAGCCAGAAGGGCATACTGCATGTAATCATACAATCTTCAATCAGCACGGAAGAATATACTGAGGGAAATATTGCTAGTACTGTGAGCAATACAATGAGCTTTGATTCCATTTTTGAGCATTATTATTCATTCTACCTATCAAATATGCTTTTTTATTTAAGAGAAAGTTTAACTTGCCCAATATTACTACAGCAAGTTTCAGAGACAGACTTTTTGACAGACTCTGTTTTTACTTTCCGAAAGTGTCATTCAGTTATGAAAAAAAAAAAATCTATACTACTTTTTCATGCTTGGAAATTATACTTAATAGAGGCTCATGTGAGAGAAACATAACTGAGAATTATATTTCAAATAAAATTTATAAATTTAAAAATGAACTATTAGGGTTTTTATTAGCAACAAAAAAGATCTGTTGTAATAATGTATGCTAGGATGACAATGACTGTTTCGCTTTTATTTATGTCTGATAATCCTCCCTTATTTATACCTTTCAACGACCTTCCCTTACATTTTCTCTCTGCTTACTCTCTTATTTCCTCTGCCCCACTATCAGTAACTGGCTTATTCTCACCAATTTTAAAGTTGTTGTTGTTATCCTTAAAAGTGTGGATCTTCATAGCAATTTTTTGGAGTCATTTTCTTAACACACTATGCACAGGGACTTAATAATGAGGCACCTTATTAATTTAGTTTTGATCAATGGCTTTATAAGAATCCACTGAATTTTCTAGTGCCAAATATTTGGGAATTTTATTAATTTGAAACTTTAAATTCTGTTAGGAATAAGTAGTTATTCAAATTTGTATTATGTGTATTGTTACATGATAATTACAGTTTCAGTAGGACTTAATTATAATTTATATTATGTGTAAAATAGGTATTCACAAAATAGATACCAGTTTTCTGGGACAAAGGGTATGATCAATAATTTGAGAAGACTAGAGGGGCTTCTCAAAAATTCACATTAATCAAAGATACCACATAATATATACTGTGTAATATTGTGTATTTTTACTTTAAATATGCTTCTGGATTGTACGGAAATTAAAATATTATGCAATTGGAATGCATTCAACTCATTTCAGCCAAGAACTAAACTGCTTCATTTTTATAGGTTCATGTTGGTAAATAAAATCAGAAATCTGTTCCATTTTACATACTTTCTTAGTCATACTTAAAAACTCTGTGACCTAGGACAAGTTAAACTCTCCATATTTCAGTTTTCATATGTAAAATAGGGATTTAAAAATCACTCATTTGACAGAGTTCTAGAAAATTAAATAATTTAACAATATACAATATACAGTAATGAATATCTTCTTGGTCTATTAGTTCACACGAAAGAGCTGATGGTTTAAAAGAGTGTGGTACCATTCCCCCCTCTCACCATGTGACAAGTCTGCTACCTTTTCACTTTTCCCCGTGATTGGAAGCCCTCACCAGAGGCAGACACTGGCACCATGCTTATTGCACAGCTGGCAGAACCATGAGACAAATAAACATCTTTTCTTTATAAATTATCCAACTTCAGGTTTTCTTTTATAGCTACACAAAATGGAATAATACATTCTCTTTTATTTTCTCTCTTACCTTTTGCTTTGCTATGCTTTATTGTACATATGTTTTTCTAAACTGTTTTCTAATTCACTAAATCCATCTTAAGCTACCTCTAACCTGCTATGAAATCCAAAATTTTGAACTTTATTTTTTACTTTTGAATATCACAGAAGCACAAATGTTTTGGTTACCTAGATTGCTTTTGTACTGCTTGAGCCAAAGTTATAAGTGTGCCCATCATCGATATAGTGTACATTGTACCCCTTAGTTATGATTTTACTCATCCCTTCCTCCCTCCTCCCACCTGATTGACTTCTGTTGCGTTTTACTTCCATCTGTGCACATGAGTGCTAATCAGTTAGTTCCAATTTAATAGTGAGTATTTGTGTTGTTTGTTTTTCCATTCTTGCAATACTTAGGAGAATGGTCTCCATTTCCATCCAGATTGTTTCAAAAGTATTAATTCATTTTCTTTTATGACTGAGTAGTACTCCATTGTGTGTGTGTGTGTGTGTGTGTGTGTGTGTGTATATCACATTTTATTAATCCACTCATGAATTGATGGGCACTTGGTTCGATTCCACATCTTTGTGATCGTGAATTGTGTTGCAATAAACATTCTAGTGCAAGTGTATTTTTCATAAAAGCACTTTTTTTTTTCCTTTGGGTAAAAACTCAGCAATGGGATTGCTGGATGAAATTGTAGGTCTACTTTTAGTTCATTGATAAATCTCCATACTATTTTCCACAGAGGTTGTAATACTCTGCAGTCTTACCAACAGTGTATAAGTACTCCCTTCTCTCCACATTCATATCAGCATCTATTGTTTTGAGACTTTTTGAAAAAAGCCATTCTCATTGGTGTTAAGTAATATGTCATCGTGATTTTGATTTGCATTCCTCTGATGATTAGTGACATTGAGTAGTTTTTCAAATGTTTATTGGCCATTAGTCTTCTTCTTAAAAGCTTCTGCTCATGTCTTTTGCCCACTTTGTAATGGGGATGTTTGATATTTTCATGCTGATTCGGTTGAATTCTTTATAGATTCTGGTTATTAGCCTTTTATTGGGTATAAGGCACGCAAATATGTTCTCCCATTTTGTAGGTTGTCTGTTTGCTCTGTTGATTGTTTCATTGGCTGAGCAGAAGCTTTTTAATTTAATCAAATCCCATTTATTCACTTTTGTTGTTGCTGCAATTGCCTTTGGGTTCTTAGTCACAAATTCTTTACCTAGGCCATTATGCAGAAGAGTTTTTCCAACATTTTCTTCCGTAATTCTTATGTTTTCATTCCTAGATTTAAGTCTGTAAGCCATCCTGAATTAATTTTAGTAAGTGGTGCAAGATATGGGTCCTGTTTCAATCTTCCATATGTGGCTGTCCAATTTTCCTAGCACCATTTATTGAATAGGGATTATTTTACCCATTGTATATTGTTTTCTACTTTGTCAAAGATCAGATGGCAATATGTGGATAGTTTTATGTCTGGGTTCTCTGTTCCATTGGTATATGTCTCCATTTTTGTGCCAGTACCATGCTGTTTGGTTACTATGGTTTTGTATATAGTTTAAAGGTAAAGTGATGGTAAAGTGGTACAGGCATCTGATAAAGTGATGCCTCTAGATTTGTTCCTTTTGCTTAAGGTTGCTTTGTCTATTTGGCCTCTTGTCTGGTTCCAAACAAAACACAGATTTATTTTTTCTAGATCTGTGAAAAATGACATTGCGTTTTGATTGTAATTACATTAAATCATAAATCACATTGGGTAGTATGGACTTTTTAACAATGTTGATTCTGCTGATCCATGAGCATGTTTTTTCCATTTGTTCTGCTGAGGAAATGGAAAAATTCCTGGAAACACACAACCTCCCAAGGCTCAATCAGAAAGAAATAGAACTCTTGAACAGACCAAATTTGAGCAATGAAATTGAAATAGCAATAATAAATTAAAAAAAAAAAAAAAAAAACTTCCAACAAAAAAAGTCCCAGACTGGATGATTTCACAGTTGAATTTTATCAGACCTACAAATAATTGTCACCTATACTGCAGAAATTATTTCATAACACCAAGAAGGAAGGAATCTTCCCCTACTCATTCTATGAAAGCAAGTGTCACCTTGATACCAAAGCCAGGAAAGGACACAAGAGAAAAAGAAAATTATAGACCTTATGAATATAGATGCAAAAATCCTCAATAAAATTCTAGCAAACCGAATTCTGCTGCGTATCTAAAAAATAACCCACCATGACCAAGTAGGCTTCATCCCAGGGATGCAAGGATGATTCAACATATGTAAATCCATAAATGTGATTCACCATATAAACAGAAGCAAAAACAGAAATCATTTGATCATCTCAATGGCTGCAGAAAAAGCATTTGATAAAATCCAGCACCTTTTATGATAAAAATGTTTAACAAAATAGCATAAATAGATTATATCTCAAAATTATAAAAGCCATATATGACAAATCCACAGCCAACATCATATCGAATGGGGAGAAGTTGAAAGCATTCCCACTCAGAATTGGAACAAGAAAAGGATGCCCACTGTCATCATTCCTATTCAACATAGTGCTGGATGTCCTAGCTCGAGAAATCAGGCAAGAGAAGGAAATTAAGTGCATCCAAATGGGGAAAGAGGAGGTAAAACTATGACTCTTTGTTGATGAGAGAACCTTAAATCTGAACTTTACCTTTCAATTATACAATTTCTACTGAGTTCTTTTTCAGATGTTGTGTCTTTGGGATGAGGTAGTTTTCAGCATTCTGCTAAGAATTTCTGGTTGTCTTTTATCTTCATAACATAGTAAATCTGCTTATTTTAACATCTCTATCTTAAAATTGCAATATTTGGAACACCAATTATTCTGTTTGGGGTTTCTTCTCATTCTGGGCATATTGTCTCTTCATGTGACTGGTGTTGTCTGCTTGTATACCAGGTGCTCTAATTGAAAAATTGTAGAAATAATTTGACTCCTAGAACAGTATCTTCTTTAACCATGCAGGGTTTTTGTAGGGTTATTCTAGACATATCAATCTAGAAATAACAATCCATTTTCAAAGATTTTTCTATTTCCTGGGCCACCCAGAAGACATAGCTTTAGTCCCGTTTTAGAGCTGGTTAACTCTCACCTACTTGTCTACTTTTGCATCTAGGGTTAGTTGATCCACCCCAAATCAAATTGTGGGATGTTTTGCCAAGCTCTCCAATTTTTACAGATCCCAACTGAAACTTCTGTCCATGTAACTCTGTGTGGCTATCAAATATTATGTTCAACCATCAGCAACCTCAGCATTTCCTTCTGGAAATAGTAAATTCCCCAGAAGAAAAGTCATCCCCGATTCTTATATCATCTCTCTTAATTTTTGATTTCTTTCAACCCTTGGCCCTTTCATTCTTCGCTCCACTATAAGGTCTCTAATGACTTCAACTTTCACTTTCTGCTTTGTTCAATTTTTCTTATTGGAGGCTTGGACTAATTTATCTAGTGCATTACTGAAAACCAAAATCTGAATACCACTTCTTAACCTTTACCAACTACTTTCATTATAATTTATTATTTTTTAATTTATTCTTTGCTTTATTTTACTTTAGTTTTATGATTTTTTTATAGTAAATAGAAAAGAAAAGAAGTATCAGTTTAGCAGTTAGTGTGAATGTCACACAACAAACATAGAAAGTCAGAAACATTCCTCTCACTGATCCTCCATTTTGCCTTTCTTCTTCTTTTCCCTAATTTATTTTTCAAGTGTGGCTATAAACAAGGAAATAAACCTCATGGAAGCAACTTTTAAGATCTTCAGGTCAATTCTCTTCTCTGTATTAATAGCTACTTTTTTTTCCCATGTACAGCATGTGCCAGGCACTATGCCAAGCACCTTAGATATTTTTCATATAGCTTTGAAAATAATTTGACAATTATGTTATTCTATTTTGTTGATGGAAATCTGAATCCTACAAAAAATAAATAATATGTCTAAAATCACACAGTGAAAAAGTGTTCACAGTGAGATTTAACTCCAGCTTTGTCATTGTCCAAAAATCACTCAATTAACTCCTACACAAGTCATAAACAAAAGAAGAAATAAACTACAAACCTTGAACAGAAAAAAAAAAATAATGTTTTATATTGGTAATTTTGTGTTTGTATGTGTATATGTATGTATATATATATAGCATGCATTTGATCTTGGGAATGGGTAACATTTTTTTCATGTATATTCTCCATTTATAATTTCTTAGTTCTTTTATTATCTTAAAGCACATATAGATAATAGTTCTTTTATTATCTTAAAGCACATATAGATAATAGCATTAGATTAAGTGAACTATTTCTATTTTGAAGGAATGGGCAACTAAAATATTAAGATGTGTTTTACTAGCAAGTGCTCAATAGTGAGGACAGTATTAATTGTGTCTACTGATTTTACAAAATGTTGAGGAACCTTCTTGTTATTGCTCACTGGTCTTTAACTGGACACACATTAGACAGGTACCCATCAGTGACTATTTATAAAATCATTAGTTAGTGTTAATTCACTGTTTTATAGATAATCTTTGCAAATTGATATACCCAGGCAGGCCAACATCTGTACAACTGGCTACAAGTTCATACCACTTCATTAAGCAAGATTCTATGTGAAGCATTTTAAGGTATGCTTGTGCAACAAATATGGTACCAAATCACGAACCAGAATTGAAATACTTACTCGAAGTCCACCATTACGGAGAATACATTTTCTAGTGATTCTAAACTTTGGGTATAGATTTAAATGAATTTTAGTTTGCCTTAAATCTCTGATAACAAAAAATGTAAAAGTACAGTCTTTTTATTTAATGTATATGCCTTTTTGCACTTAATAGAATAGCGTAATGTTTATGGGAGAAAAAATAATAATCAACAGGGTGCTTGCTGTATTGTTCCCTTGTCTTAATTAGGGTGTTTCATTTCAGTGATAAGTCATAGATATAAAGAGGGAGTTACAGTAAGGCTACATGCAAAACACTAGGCTCACTGATAACTGAGCGCTCAGAGAGAGAACCATTTCCTTCTTGTTAAGTTCTTTCTTGCCTAGTTGGACCCAATCATCCCCTGTCTTTCTACTTTATATTTTCTCTGATTTTTTATACTTTCTGTTTCCTCATAACTCCAGCTTTCTTATGCCTATTCTGACCTTTCAAATCTAATTCTACTTCATGGACTTTTAAGTTCACTTTCCAAGGCTAAACCGATACCAGGAATAGGCCTGATTATGTTAACATGCCTGGCCACCGAATGGGTCTGGCTGCAGTTGACTAGGGTGTTCACCACTGGTCTAAGATAGAGATTAGTCAGTGAGTAGAACTGTTTTAAAAAAAAGAAAGCACAGCAATGGGTGGATAGGCACTGATGAAAATGTATAGGGCAATTATTTTAGGTTCTTTGAAAAATCATATTTCAGTTGGTATCTAGGGTGCTCTTTTGTCAAGTTTTCATTTTTTTTCCCTCTCTTCATTGTAACTCCAAAAAAAAAAAAAAAAACTCTAGTCTTTAATTTTTAGGTTTCAATTTGAAACTTTATTTTTATATAAATATTTCTGAGATCCATATGCTGGAAAAATGGTAATTTAAAAAATTACATTATTGGTTACTTAATGCTATTCATAGCTTGAATTGTATATGATCTTCTTTCTTCAGTTCCTATCCAAAGCTGTTATATAATTTACTGGCTATCTATGATATTATTATGCAATTTCATCTCAAAGATGACTAAATTTTAGTAGTCACTAAAATACTTTCTGAATTGATGAAATTACCAAGGGATCTTGCAGCATAAATGTAAAATATAAATTGGAAAATTTTATTATACATATTATGCACTAAATTATGAGCTGAAATTATAATGATGATGTAAGTAAACATTCCAGGTTCATAGACTGGAGGACTCAAGGTAGAAAATATATCAATTTTCCCCAAATTAATTGATATGTTAAATCAATTTCTATCAAAATCCCAGGAAGGCTTACTATACACAAAGATAAGCATACTTTAAATTTATATGGAAAGGCACAGGCTTGCTAGAATAGCTAGAACTATCTTGAATAAGAAGCATAAAGTATGAGGAATCACTCTACCTGATATTAAGGCCTACTACAGTAAATACAGCTACAATAATTAAGACAGTGTGGTATCGGAAGAGGGATAGAGACATCGATCAATGCAACATGACAGACAACCCAGGAGACCCACACAAATATATTAATACTCAAAAAATTTTTGACAAAGTTGTAAACACAATTAAATTGAGGAAAGATATACTTTATAAAAAATTGTGCTAGAGCAATTGGACATGCACAGGTAAGAAAATGGAACTCAACCTAAACCTTTCACTTCATAGAAAAATTGACTCAATGGATCATAGACTTAAGTATAAAACTAAAAAAAATTTTTTTTTTTTTAGCTAAAACATAGAAGAACATGTTCAGAATCTAGGTAAAGATAAAGAATTCTTAGGCTTGACACTTAAAGCAGGATCCATAAATTGAAACATTAGTAAATAGGATCTCATCAAAATTAAAAACTTTTGCTCTGCAAAAACTTATGTGGCAAAAGATGAAAAGTTAAGCTATAGATTGGGAGAAAATATTAACAGCCCACATATCTGACAAAGGATGCGTATTTAGAATGCATAAAGAACTCTGGATATTCAACAGTTAAAGAAATTCTAGGCCTACTGTGGTGGCTCATACTTGTAATTCTAACACTCTTGGAGGCCCAGGCAGGAGGATCCCTTGAGCTCAGGAATTTGATACCAGCCTGAGCAAGAGTGGACACCTTGTCTCTATGAAAAATAGAAAAAGTAGGCAGTTGTAGTGACGTGCACCTGTAGTACCAGCTACGTGGGAGACTGAGGCAGACTGATTGCTTTAGCCCAGGAGTTTGAGGTTACAGAGAGCTATGATGACACCACTGCACTCTAGCAGGGTCAACACAGTGAGACACTGTAAAAAAAAAAAAAAAAAAACACAATAACAAAAAAAGAAATTATATCTAGAAAATAGTCAGGACATGAAAATACATTTCATCAAAGATGGTATTCAAATAGCAAATAAACCCATAAAGATATATTACACATCATTAGCCATTAGAGACATAAAAATTAAAACCACAATGAGATATTACTGCATATCTATCAGAACGGCTAAAATATTAATAAGAAAAAAATTGTGACAGCAACAAATGCTGATGAGCATAAGAAGACAATGGATCACTTACACTGTTGAAAATTTAAAATAATACAGCCACTTTGGAATGCAGCTTATAATATTAAACATGCAATTACCATGCAACGCAGCAATTGTATTCTTTGACATTCAAACCAGAGAATGACAATTTATGTTCACATGAAAACTTGTATATAAATGTTCATACCAGCTATATTAGTAGTATGCCAAAATGGAGTCATCCCATCTGTCCTTCAGTGGGTGAATGGTTAAACAAATTATACTAAATCCATACCATGGAATACTACTCAATTAAAATGAATAAAATACTAATAGAGTTTTTAAATTAAAAAATTATTTTCTTTATTGTTTTGCTTAGGAGAAATAAGCATCTATTTCTCATAATCTTATTCAATTTTTACCTTTAAATATTTTAATTGACACACTAAAAATTGCATATATTTATGATGTCCAATATAATGTTTTAATATATATATACACCTTGGAATAATTTTTTTTTTTTTTTTTTTTTTGAGACAGAGTCTCACTCTGTTGCCCAGGCTAGAGTACCGTGGTATCAGTCTAGCTCACAGCAACCTTAAACTCGTGGACTCAGGCTATCGCCCTGCCTCAGTCTCCCGAGTAGCAGGGAATACAGGAGTACATCACCACACCCAAATAATTTTTTCTATTTTTAGTAGAGACAGGGTCTTGCTCTTGCTCAGGATGGTCTTGAACTCTTAAGCTCAAGTGATTCTCCCTCCTTGTCCCCCAGAGTGCTAAGTTTACAGGCATGAAGCACCATGTCCAGCAAATCTTATAATGATTCAATCAAGCTAATTAGCAAATCTATCACCTCACACCTTTATTTTTCTGAAACACACAATTTGGATAAATCTTGAGGGGATTATGCTGAATGAACAAAGCCAAACCTAAAATGTTTCATAACATATGATTCTATTTATATAACACGCTTTAAATACAAAATTACAGAAATGGAGAACAGATTAGTCATTACCAAGAGTTGTAGTCAGGGAGCCAGGGTAGGGAGGGCAGTGGATATGGCTATAAAAGGCCGACATGAGGGATCTTTGTGGCATACGCATTCTGTATCCTGACTGTACATCCACACAATGGAGTACCACTGAGCTGGAAAAAGGGAATAAGGAAGGTCTTAATGAATTGATATGAAGCATTTTCCAGGATATATCGTAAAGTGAAAAAGAAGATAAAAAGCCTGAAAAATGTCTATACGGCTGAGCGCGGTGGCTCACGCCTGTAATCCTAGTACTCTGGGAGGCCGAGGCGGGTGGATAGTTTGAGCTGAGGAGTTCGAGACCTGCCTGAACAAGAGTAAGACCCCATCACTACTAAAAAAAAAAAAAAAGAGAAAAGAAAAAAATTAGCTGGACAACTAAAAATATATAGAAAAAATGAGCCGGGCATGGTGGTGCAGGCCTGTAGTCCCAGCTACTCGGGAGGCTGAGGCAGGAGGATCACCTGAGCCCAGGAGTTTGAGGTTGCTGTGAGCCAGGCTGACACCACAGCACTCTAGCCCGGGCAACAAAGTGAGTTTCTGTCTCAAAAAAAAAAAAAAAAAAAAAAAAGAAAAGAAAAGAAAAGAAAAAGAAAAATATCTACAGTATCTAACTTTTGTGTATAATATAAAGAGATACAAGAAAACAAATACATATCTGCACATTTTATACAAAGAAAAAGTTGGAAAGGTTAAACCAGAAACTAATGAGATTTATTACCTGTAGGCGGTGACTGGAAATAGGAGAAACCTAACAGAAAAATATATGTATATATTTATCTGTATGTGAGCAATTGTGCATATGAGTGTGTGTGCACATGAAACAACACAAGGTATAAGGTATGTCACTTTTGACGACACTATTTACTTCTTTTATCATGCCAAAATAGACATTAGCCGATAAATGCATTTTTTTTGGGGGGGGGCTGTCAGCATTGCTATAACAATTGACTTTCTCCCACTGAGTACTCATGACAATAACAACTTTATTCTTTTTTAGATTTAAGCCACAATTTTGAGAGGAAGAGTTGGAATCAGTGGTAAAAAGGAATACACAACCAGAGAAGTTAGTGGTTCCAACCAATTAATATTATTAAGTTGTAGTATCTAAAATGCAACTCCTTTTAATATTTAATGTTTCTGGCTTTGGTCTCAGATGGGCAGTGTTGAGTACTAAATGTGTTTTTTAAAACTTACTTTATTTTTAGAGTAGTTTCAGATTCATGGCAAAACTGAGTAGAAAGTACAGAGATTTTTCCATATACCTCATACCCCAACATATGAACAATCTTTCCCATTACCAACATTTCTTAAAATTTATAAACTTGCATTGACACGTAATCACTCAAAGTTCCATAGTTTATAAGGTTCAACCTTGGTGTTGCATGTTCTATGCATTTGGACAAATGTATAATGGAATGTATCCTTCATTATATTATAGGATCACACAGAATAGATTCAGTGCCCTAAAAATCCTTTGTGCTCTGCCTACTAATCCTTCCCACCCACAATCTCTGGCAACCACTGATTTTTCACTGTCTCCATCAGGTTACCTCTTCCAGAATGGTATCTAGTTGGAAGTATACATTATGTAGCCCTTTCAAACACCCTTTTGCACTGAGCATATGCACTTAAGTTTCTTCCATGTCTTTTCATGGCTTGATAGCTAATTTCCTTTTAGTGCTATTCTAAATGTATTTTTACTAAACTGTTCTACTTCCTATGTCATGGATTAGATAAAAGACATAAACTACAATTCTACATCATTGTCTATTACCCAAAGTCCAGATTTTTTATGGGCTTACTTCATTAATTTCCTGAGAATATTTTGCTTGTTTGTTTTTAGGACCTCTACATTAGGAGTTCTGAAATGTCTTTTTCATAAAATTCTTACAAGAGGTTCACTAGATGGTTTCCTACATTAAGAACATTTCTAATATATAATACATAAAAGACCCTATTATAAAGTATTAAGTGGGTTTTGGACTTGGACAGCCTGCAATTAAATTCTGGCTCCAATCCTTACTAATTGAGTGAACTTAAATTACCAGACCTCTTTGTGTTACAATTTTTTCATTTCTAAAATGAGCATAATAATGTTGATTACTAATTGGGTTGCCATCATGATTAAATGTGGTCACCTTTGAAAGGTGCTTAGCACAGCATCTGACACATAATAAGCAGATGTGTGTGAATGTGGGCTTTGAAAACCTTAAAAATAATTCTACAGCGTACTGAATATTTGGTTGAACCATATGAGATTGTTGATATTTGACAATCTTTAACCCACAAATATGGCAAGTTCATATGGTTCAACTTAAAACAAAACTGTAGAACTGTTATTTTGCTATCTTCATGAATAAACAACAATAGAATCTTATTTTAAAACCCCAAATATGGAAAATTAATCTTCATTCAATCGATGAAGGAACTGAGGCTCAGACTGGACTCCAAAACCTATACTGTTTACTCTTATTACTGCTCTTTTACAAATGCATCTAGAAACCAAGAATAGTACTGGCTAGAAATATTATTAAAGTACCTCAATACCAGCATAAACAAATTTTGGTGGTGAGATCACTGCTGCTCTGGAAATACAAAGGACAATCATGTCATTTCATATGTATAATAAAGGCCCTGTCACATTATAAACATTGATGAGGCAGGGAGTAGTGCATTACCTATTGCCAAAATCCCATTACTCTTACTAAATTTAGCAAGTGGTTTAGTTTAAGAACTCTACTTTTTAAGAAATCCTTGTTTAAGAACTCTACTTTTTAAGAAATCCTTGTATGTTTAAAAAATCTTATAAGTTTTTTGAAATTGAAAATGTGCTGTGTCTTTTATTTCTGTGGATGTAACACATGTTATATTACATTTATTTTTTGATAGTTCTGGGCATCATCCACTAATGGAAGAGTAGGCACTTCAAATTTGAACAAACTCCATCTGACTAAAACAGAGTCAAGACTTGGTGTGAAATTAATAGGTTTTCCAACCTGGGCCATTGATGCTACCAGGCTAGATTTTGAGGCTGTCCACTCAACATTTATATTATCTGGCAACTTATCAAGCATTCAATGTGAAAATAACAGCTGCAGAATGATTAGGATTAAGATGACCCATTGACAGGAAAACTCTTTAAAGAAAGACTGAGCTTTCTTGCCAAGAGATTCAAACCAATACTGAAGTTCATTACTTTCGTAAATTCAAAACAAAAAGTTAAATCCTTCTGTAAATGCCATCATTACACAGGTCTCAGTTCATGTGTATGAGTTTTGATTTCTCTGTCAATCTTATTAGTTGTAAAATAAATTTCCCCCCTTTAGTTTTGAGCATTTAGGATGTTGCAAGCAATTCTTCTATTATCATGCATTACTCTTTGAAAAAAGGTAAAATAAAGAACAAAAGGAGAGCTGCTATTTCCAATTTTAATTCCATCTCTAAATGTGAACAAAAAAAGTTAATGATAATCTTAATAGACTTGTTTTAATCTCCTCCAGCCTCACAAGTGCTAGCAATGAAAGTTCAGTTTGACTGTCTCAATCAGAGATATTTTCATGGCATATACTGGTTGTTTCTGGTTGTTTGTCACTTTTGTACCTGTGGTTATTATTCAAAATGAAAATTAGAAAGTATGATTTTTGTGTCTAAATATGGCTGAAAAACTCATCAGCAAAAGAAACTAAGAGCACTGAAGAACTGAGCATTTTCATAAGCCATTGAAAAGATACAATTTAAAAAGGCTACAGTAATAATTGGAGATTTTATAACTCATTACTAGACTATGAAATCAGCTTAGGAAAATATTCTGAGTTTTCAAGGAAATACGGAGTTTCAACAAAAGTCAGAAAGAAAATATTTTCATACACATCATTTGCTTTATTTCAAAACCAATGTAGAAATGCAGTTATTGTGGAGTATTAATTGTCGCATGAATATATTATGGTGAAACATTTTTGTTTTCATTTCTGCCAACAGATTGTCATCGTATTTAAGGTAAAAACTCACCTAAAGTATTTCGATGTAATAAAATTTATACTCTAGAATATATCTTCTACCAAATGCTCTTTAAATTCTATTATGAAAATATATTTTATAGCACTCTATACAGGATTCTGGAATAAAGACAAGCTATATTCTAAGGTAAATTAAAAGAGAGAAAAGAACATGAAGAAAAATGCTAATAGTTCATATTGAGAATATTAAAATTGTTTATTAACTTAGTGATGAGGTAAATATTTATATTCATGCTACATTTACTAAATTGAGGCATATTTCCTGGAAAAATATTTATAATTATATCTCTACAGAATATTCTTCTAAAAACACACAGCTCAAATTTATTAAGCTCTAATTTTGTCAACAAAGTCCTTTAGATGTTTAATATTTCATGGATTTCTAGAAAAAATCAACAACCCAATTGTGTAATGTAATTAAACATCCTTAACTTTCTACTACTTATTAAAACTAATGTTTTCCTAAAAGGCCACAAATATCAATGTTTATATTATATCACAAAGCGGACAAACAAATGGAACTGAATTACAGTGGTTAACTTTTCTTTCGGAGTCCCTTCTAAGTGAACAAAGGCATTGAAATATTTTTTTACTGCTACTTTTACTTCCAGGTTTCTTTGGATTATGTATGTGCTTTGGGGTTCTTTTACTCTTTCATATATTTACTTCAAAGCACCAAAATATGTTTCTAAAGAATTGTTTTCCTATTTTCATTTAGTATCTACAGCAAAATTATGAATGCTTTTAAAATAGCAGTTCGCCATAGATCAAGAGAAAAATGGTCCTCAACTACTATTTTATGTTTCTCACAAACTTCTTTTCTGTGTTCACAGTTATGATACACAGGATAAAACAGAAAAATAAACAATTCTTGTCCTTCAAGATTCATATAATCTAAGAGTAATAAGGACATACATAAATTAGGGAGTATTCATCCATGAAAACATACAAGCAAGCATGTAGTACAGAGATATTATATTGAAAAATAAATAAAAAACAAAAACATAAAATAAAATGAAACATATCCAGCAGAGATAACATAAAATAGGATGAAACAAGCCAGGAAAGTTTTCTTGGAGAAATTGAGTATTAAACCATGATTTGAACTAGACTTTGATCCTTAAAAAGTACAATGTATTAGTAGAAATAATCTGGCACATAAAAGGCAATGTTTTTGGGTTACTTATAACTAGTGTAGAATACAAAACAGAAATAATAAAAGGACTTAGTCCTCAGAGTTCACCCATTGCCACATATGGCAGGCAGGATTTCCTTCTTCTCTAAGGCTGAAATATATATATATATATATATATATATACATGCACATATATATAAATTATGTTTATATATTATGGTATACATGCATACACACACACACACACACACACCATTTTCTGTATTCATTCATTCATCAATGGAAATTTAGGTTGATTCGATATCTTAGCTATTGTAAATAATGCTGAAATCAACATGAAGTGCAAATATCTCTTCAAGATCCTGACTTCGACTCTTTTAGATTGTCTTTATATTGCTTTCCATCGTGACTATGCCATTTTGTTAATAGAGTAATTCATGTTTAGTGTTTTTTTCAGTATTTTTAGATGCAATAAATATTTATTTTCTTTTATTATTTTTAATTGAGATATAATAATTCTACATATTTATGGGGTACATAGTGATGTTCTGATACATATAATGTATAGTGATTAGCTCAGGGTAATTAGCATATCCATCATCTCAAACATTTATCATTACTTTGTATTGAGAACATTCTATATTCTCCTTCTATCTATTAATTTTGAAAACATGCATTATTGTTAACTATAGTCATCCTACAGTGGTACATGGAACACTAGAACTTATTTTTCCTATCTAATCACAATTGTGTATCCTTTATCAATTATCTCCCTATTTCCCCCTTCCTCCTACCCCTCACAGCCTCTAGTATTCTCTGTTTTACTTTTTACTTCTATGAGATTAACTTTTTTTAACTTTCACATATGAGTGAGAACATCTGGTGTTTAACCTTCTGATTCTGTCTTATTTCATTTAACATAGTGTTCTCTAATTCTAGCCATACTGCTGCAAATAACAGTCTTTCATTGTGTATATATTCCACATTTTCTGTATCCATTCATTTGCTATTGGACACCTAGGTTGATTCCATATCTTGGCTATTGTGAATGGTGCTGCAATAAATATTGAGGTGCAGATATCTCTTCAATATACTGATTTATTTTCCTTTGGATAAATGCCCAGTAGTAGGATTGCTGGATCATAGAGTGGTTCTATTTGCAGTTTACTGAGGAAGTTCTATACTATTCTTCATAATGGCTATACTAGTTTACATTCCCATCAATCATGTATAAGGAGTCCCTTTTCGCTGCACTCTTGCCAGCAGTTGTTGTTTTTTCTCTTTTTAATAACTATCTTAACTAGGGTGATATGATAACTCATGTGGTTTTTATTTTCATTTCCCTGGTGATTAGCAACGCTGAAATTTTTTTCATATATTTGTGGGCCATTTGGATGTCTTCTTTTTAAAATTTTCTGTTCGGATCATTTGCCCATTTTTAAATCCGATTGTTGCTGAGATGTTTGAGTTCCTTTTATATTCTGGACACTAATCTTCTGTAGGATGAGTACTTTGCAAATATTTTCTTTCATTCTGTAAGTTGTCTTTTCACTCTGTTGACTGTTTCCTTTGCTGTGCAGAAGGTTTTTAGTTTGATATAATCCCATTTGTTTATTTTTGCTTTTGTTGACTGTGCTTTTGAGGTCTTATTCATAAATATTTTTCCAGACCAGTGTCCTGAATTGTTTTCCCTATGTTTTCTTCTAGTAGTGATTTTATTTTTATTCTAGAAGTTTTATAATTTCAAGTCCTCCATTTAGGTCTTTCATCCATTTTCGCTTTGAAAAACTGGAGCCTACATGCATAAGAATGAAACAAGAGTCTTACCTCTCTCACCTATACAAAAATCATGTGAATTGCTTTTCCAAAAATTAAAAAAATCAAATGACTTATTTTGGAGTTGTGAGTAGGTTTTCAAAAGGAATTAATACTTTAAAAAAAAGAAAGAAAAAAGCAGAAATAAGACAATCTTATATATTTTAAGCTTTATGTTAGAAAATTAAGTAGATTTTATGCAAACACACAGACTACCTCTTTACCTTGTCAGAATCAACATTTAGTAGCTATATTGTGGAATTTCAAGCACTCAGGTATATAGTATATTCATGCCATTCAGTCCTACTAGAATTCTAGGCCCTGCCATTTCTACCTGGTAATTCATATCTATTTTTAAAAGTTGACAACTAGGTTCTGAATCATTCTTTGGCCTCTCCCTCTCTTACTCTTCCAATTAAAATTAACTTTTCCATCATTTAAACTCCAAAAGTAGTTTACCTCCACTTATGTTTTTATATCAAAATAAAGCTCATCATTTAATTCTTCTCCTGGTTGTTAAAGTCCTTCTGAATACATATCATTTTTATATAGATGTTTAATTCATTTTAATATAAAGGTTTATATTTATTTTTCATATTCAGGTAAGTACACAATAGATTTATACCAGAATATAAGAATTATAGCTTCTTAAATCTAGTTAAAGTCTGAAAGGCCTGAATGTTAACTTTTTGACCCTCATCATTGTATATAGCCTAATACCAAAATTTGTATGTAATGACCATATTATGAAATTCTAAATTAATGCTTATTTTTCTAACATCTGTCAAAGGTAAAATACATACAATATTTCTCAAGTGAGGTATCTTTTGATAAGCTCTATGAAGAAACGAAACTTCATTAGGCTTTCCAAGAATTCTGTAGCATATGCTTACATATGAATATTTCAATTTCAGAGTTCTTTCAAATTCAACATTTGATATGTATATAGAAAGTATATATGTTTACATATGGTGTTTGTTTTTGTTTCTGCCCTCCTTATAAGGCTGCCAGACCAAATGCCTTTAATGTATAGGGTTTTCTGAAGTTAAAACACATAGAACAGAATTCTTTGACTTCTGATATTATTAAAAATGTATTAAATAATTAAATTTAATAAAATTAGGGGGCATGATGTTTTTGAAATGGGAGTTTCTTTTTGTTTATTGTGGAATGCACAGCAGGAAAACTAGTTCTAAGTGAAAAACTCTGGAAGTTACCAGTAAAAGAAAATGAGCACTGCTTTCAAAGACTTATTTATAACTAAATTACTCCCATCTAGAAAAAATATAAAAGGCCTAGCCTACATTTTCATTGAAATGAACAGTATCCTGATAGAATGTCGGTAAAAGATGCTCACTTTATTAATACAAAGTGATCCCTCCAGTTTCATCTTAAAAGGAATAACTCTGAAACACCATTAAGTGGCCCAGAATTAATGGCCAGGTAGAATTTTGACAAAAATCAATACCTAATAAAACAAAACATACTTCCATATTATTGGTGATATAACCACAAAAATGGCCTAAAACTTTTAGTGGGTATGAGTTATTATTCTTTTGTTTCTTCAAAGCTTTCCTTAGGAAGTACTTTTACTTACATTTAACACTAAACATTACAATGTAGGACTTTTGGCAGAGTTAATCACTGTGCTTTCCATTCCCAGCTGTCAATTTATTACCTAACTTTTAAATAATTAATCATGTAACTCATAGGTGAATAAAATGCCTCCTTATTTTCAGTGTTAAAACTTAACAAATAGCACAATTATCGGAATAAATATTAAGCAATTTCTCTAGGTACATCAGGCAGCCAGTCAGAAGTATATAATACAAGAATTCAAGGCAGTCTGGAAAGGCCAGATCCCAGCTCAACTCTGGAAAAAGCTCAGTGGCTTACTCCCTAGCCAATTATGCTGCCAGATAAAAAGGCCCAAGAAAAGTTTTGCCAGATGGGCTATCTGAAAGCCAAGATGCCATCTCTGATATAACACATTTTAAAGCTTTGCAGTTGGATGCTTCCTCTGCTAGCATTAATCTATGAGCACAGCATGGAACTGGAAATTCTGGACACTGTGGAAGGGAGTTAAAGCTAAGTGGTTGAAACATGGCAAACAGAAAAAAGAACAGCAAACAAACTGAAACTGAAATTATATTTTTAAAAATCTCTAATTTTTGTTATGCAATTTAAAAATAAGTGAAGAGGGTATCAAATCATGTATATGTCTTAATGCATTAAGAAATTTTGAGCAAGGCGTTGTTTCTAGAAGTAAATGCATTTACTAGTGTTAAAATATACTAGTTGAATCACCAGTGGAATTTTCATTTCAATAATTAGTTAAATAACAAATATACAACAAAAGCATAAATAGGACTGTCAGAATTTAATTGCCCATTTTGTAATGTTTTTAGATATACTAGAATAAAAAGGAAGGCACAGAATCAGCTGAGCCTCCAGATCAAAATATTGGGAGAGATTTTTATAGAGTTAGAAGGAACAAGTTGTCTTCCCTCAAGTTTTAGGACAAGAGTTCTAGAATCCTAAGACATAAAAGAGGAGAAGGATACTGTAATTATAAGAAATAAGAGAATAATAAATTTTCATTGACTTTCCAGTTTCAAACATCTTTATTTCTTCAATCTCATCTTATCTCAAAAAATCCTATGTATTAGGGCAGGAACAATTTTCTGATTTTAAATTGCAAAACTAAGTATATTCTCAGAATCAAATCCAGCTGGTGGGAGTTTTTTACAGAGAAGTATGCCTTGTGTCATATAATCTATTTATGAATTATCAGAAACTTTCAGATAGTTTTTAAGACATTAAATGTGATAAAAGTACTTCATATAGCCTGCTGATGTTTAAAAGTTTGATGGAACTTGCAGATAGCACAGATTATATTATCTCAACAAAATCTAATGATTTAATACATCCAGCTTCTTCAATGTGGAAGAAGGAAGGAAAGAAGGAAGGCAGTGAGGGAGAAAGGGAAGAGAGCCTCCATTTATTTGGCCTAATATAACAGGAAGTTCTGAATCAAGGTGTGGAAGTAAAAATGGAAATCTGTATGACAACCTGCCCAGCTGCAATAACAAGTTTATAGCTTACACTGCACTTTTTCATACATGATCCCACTTAACTTTCCCAACAAATATCATTATCTTCACTTAAAGGAAAGAACTCTAAGTTCAAATGTGGTAAAGCAAGGGATAAAACTTAAGTTTTGACTCCATTTTTAGATTGTTTTCCACTTCATCATCACAACAACCCTTCATATGACCCTTTCAAAAATAAATTGAAGGGGTAAGGTGATGCTTCCTATCATAGATAAAGTGTTATCACTTCACACTATCAAAGTTCCAAATCATGTGTGTGTGATGGTGTATTATAATATCATTTCAAACATCACATAATCAATTATAAGTTCATGCCTTCTAAGAGCCAGGCGCATGGACTGTGGACAAGTTGAAAAGCCAAAGAACAATGGCACAAAATATAAACAGAAATGAAGGTGAACATAAGAGATCTCTTTTTTTCTTCATCTAAAATTAAGTGATGACATTCTAATGCTCAAACATGGTCACATTTGATACTTCTATGCCTAACATGCATACCTCTAGTTTGTAACAGTGATGGGGAATGGGAAGCAAAAATGTTATAATTTAAAAAAAAAAACACTCATCATATGGCAGACATGTTGCTGTATGTTGCACACATATCATTTAATCCTATCAACAATCAACCTTGATAGAAATAATTACCTCTCTTTTAAATGTTGGAAAAATTAAAGGTTAGTTAACTTGTCCTAGATTCCACAGCTAGTTAATACCAGTGCTAGTACTGAAACTGAAATCTGCCTGGCTCCAAAGCCAATATTCTTAGCCTCTCTTCTAATTTGACCTCCATCTCATTCGTCCATAGAAACCTAAATTTAAAAGCATTTATGAATGTGCTACATTCCCAAACGAAATTGTTTTCCCCACATAAGTGCAAATTCCCTTGAAAGAAATGTTAGATTTTAAAAAATTCATCCTCAGAGTTTCTCTTCTGTAAAAATCAAGATAGTAAAGATTTTCATGTATTTTCCTCAACCATATGTGTTCTTGATTCATTATTTTTGAAATGGTAGTCAGTTCCATTAGAAATTTTGAGGAAACAGACAATAAAATATTTAGATAAAGTTAAAGGCAGTATAGAGAAAACTGAAGCTGAAGCAAAGCTAACTCAGACCTGAGATTTGCCCTCCAGAATACAGAGAAGGGAGAGAGCTGAGTCATGTTTTAGAAGGGCTGACGGCAGGTGCTTTGGCAGGAAGTTATTGTGGCATAACCAAGTCTTAATAATCCTGCGTACTGAGGAGGGAATTTGAGACATACGTACTCAGCTATGCCAAGTAGGTTATATAAAAGTTATTCAAAGTGTTTTGCATTGCAAGCATCCAAGGTACTCAGTGTATCAGGGATCATAGTGGCACCCTAGAGGAAAAGAATTAATATCCCTGAGTCATAAAATTGGAAAGAGATCAAACATTTAGATGGAGGAAAAATCACAGTGGTAAAATGGTTCTTTGCATGTAACAAAGCAAAATAAAATCGCAAACCTTGAAGGTGAGGCTGGTGATACAGGGGATGAGGGTGGCAGGGAAGCCAAAATGTCTTGTTAACAAACGATGTAGAAGTAAAAGTTAATTGTATTGTACCAATTATGTCCAATTTAAGGCATAAAACATAGCATGGTTATTGTCTTAAGGTGAAATTTTTACTCTTTGGCTTTTACTCTTTTACTCTTCTGCTTTTGGAAATGAAAAACATGATTTATGAGTGCTTTCTTCATCAGACTCCTACCGTTATACCTCATACCTCTTAAGTTAAACAATTTCAAATACTCACATAGTGATTTCCAGAACTAACCCCAATCAAGTTGGGAAAGGCAATTTATTGTCTAACAGTGTACTGGAAAAAGGTTAACTATAATGTAGGGAGAATAGAGAAAGAGTCATTGAGATGAGCTTTGTGCAGGAGGTCACACCTATTCTAAAGCGTCAAGTTAATATCATGAAAGAGAGAGAATCATAAGGTAGTATCAGCCGAAGGGCTATCATATTATTGAATTCTAAATCAGAAACATAATATGATCAGAAGATAAATATAAACTGAGACTGGAAACATATTACAGAGAATTCAGATAATATACTAAAAATAAAAACAGTAGTGAGAATGCTGAAAGAGAAAAATGTGGACAGTTCTATGCCTGATATTGAACAGACTAGAAAGAAATCAAAGAAGACATAAAATATCAGGACTTTTTTTAGGAGCATCCTATTAATCTGTGAAAATCCTGGAATTTCATGATTTACCTGGCTGCAATTTTCTCTTGTGTTAGAGAAAGAATAAATGAGGAGGGCTGGTGGTCTCAACATAATTTGGATGAACAAGCAAGAACCAATTTTTGCAAAATATTATGGTAATCTTAAGGACAAATGAATATGTAAATAATTTTTAAATTAGAAAAAGAAATGTCAGTGCCCTACATGTTGGAAAACTTAAAAAAAAAAAAAAGGATAGGGGAAATGAACAATTCCATAATCAGAAAACTCAAGAGAACAGAAAATATAATTCCTACTATACAAGGTGATGTGAAAGTAAAAATGGGACTCATTTAAATGGAAAAAAAATAAGGACTAATGAGGATATTTGTAAAGAGAGGTAGAAAGGACACACAGGCAATGGAACATAGAAAGACACAAATTTTTAAGGATAGCACCAAGAAAACTAAAGCCCCAGATTGAACTGAACTTTCTGAAAATTGCTATGGAGAACAAACAGGATGCCTTAAAAGCTATTTTTAGGATAAGAATATAATTTGGGGAAAGATAATATAATACTTATAAAGTACAGAGAAAAGTCCGATTTTTAATCTTATTTTCATTTTGTATTTATCCATCAAAGCAAAAGAGCATAAGATATCAAATAACTGAACAACAATGTAAGCATTTTATTCTCTCTGACCAGATTTGTGGAAAAACAATGATAACGCCTCTAACCATTGCAAATAAATTCTAATCTCCGGATCCAATCAATTAAAAAATAAATAAACAAATAAACACATGAATACATAAAAGTTAGTAAAATTCAAGAAATCATGGAGAATATGAGAGGTGCAGAGCTATGTTAATAACTGAACGATGCTTATATATTGTTAATTTTGAGAAAGATGCTCATGGAGTTTAAAAAATAAGTAATTAGTAACGTACTCATAAGGTATTTTTTTTAAACCACAAATACTGAACACCAACATGGAATCACTAAAATCTTGCAACACAAAACTCCTCAATTTATACCCTTTTACTCTTCTGCTTTTAGAAATGAAAAACTTGATTTATAGTGACGTTTTTCATCAGACCCCCACTGTTATACCTCATACCTCTTAAGTTAACCAATTTCAAATATTCATATAGCAATTATCAGAACCAACCCCAATTAGGCTGGAAAGGGCAACTCATTGTCTAACAGCTCACTGGGAAAAGGTTAACTATATTCTAATGCAGGAAGAATAGAGAAGGAACCATTGAGATAAGCTTTGTGCAAGAGGTCATGCCTTTTCTAAAAGGAAAAATTTTAGAAATTTAGATTAGTAAAGCAAGACTACGATATCAATATAAGTATGTCTCCATTGTAACAAAGCATTTGACATATTTTCTCCTTATATTTCATGTTTCAACGAAATTTTACTAACTGTATGTAAATAATGCTAGTTAATGTTTCCATTTCAACATAATGGGTAGTCTTTATCTGATCAGTGGAAAGCTACGAAAGACAGCTTAGTTACTGGATTTCAGAAACAGGATTCAAATTCATCCTGACAACCTATAATAATGAATAGAAACCAACACAAAGTAAACATTAGATGGGCAGATGTAAAGTTGTACATTTTTTCTCAAGAACCGAAGCATATTATGAGGAAAATCTGGCCTCATTGTTACTTACATGGAGGATTTTTTTTAAACCTAGATAGATTTAGCGTAAAATAGAGTTAGTGTAAGTCAATAGAGTAATGTATGTTTTTATTAAGTCATAGTTGCAGTATTAGAAAAGTTTCCAGAACCAAAAAGGGTCCATTCATCTGTTCTCAGTTATTGGCAGACTACATATGCAGCACTGCATTCAGTTGTGAGCAAACATTCAAAGAAGGATTTGCTGAAGCTTAGAAATGGGAAGACAGAATAAGGGGCACATATACCACATGACATGAGGAAGCTGGGCTGTTAAGTAAAGAAATGATAAGTTCAAGTGGACATATGGTATTTAGGTATTGCTCCAGCAAACACAACTAAGATGGACAGCTAGAAGTTATATTGTATATTTTTTTCTTGAAATAAAGACTGTCTTAGTAAGAACTATCTCATAATAGAACGAACTTCTGTTTCTGTAACTGACTTCCTTTTACTAACATGTAATTTCTCAAAATAGATATCAATTAGTATTATACAAAGGATCCTAGTTCAATAAGTTTTATAAAACACTTTATTACAGAGAATTCCTGAATATTTTTTGTGAATACACTGTTCTCTCTTTACAGAGCTGAACGCTGTCTGCAGAGTTCCCTATACTATGGAATTCTTTTTTCAAGGCTGCAGTGCTGTGGAAATATTATTTTAAAAAGTAGTAACTAGGCTATCTGATTTCAGCCTTCTTGGCTAATAATTTATTCTCTTAATATCTCCTCTTTAATATCTGAAATTTTTTAAAAGCATTTTCTCTGGGACTAATAATCTGTTAATACAGTGTGGGAAACCGATCAAGGTATTTTATAAAAGAGATACTTTGAAAAGGAATTTGTAATAAATTATCCCTAAAATAATTTTAAACTGTAAGATTTTTATTATTCTATTTTTATTATATAGCCATAATCATAAATCAGTGAACATCAAGATACTCCAATTGGCATAACGGGATTTATTGCACAGGTAGCATCAGGGTTTAAGAGCGTTAAAATAGCCCAGCAGGTTAGTTATTGCTAAATGCATGAAATAAAATACAAAAACAGGCTGGCATGGTGGCTCGCACCTGTAGGCCCAAAACTTTGTGGGGACTGAGATGGGAGGATCTCTTGAGGCCAGGAGTTAAACTCCAGCCTGGACAATATAATGAGACCCCATCTCTACAATCAATCAATAAATAAATAAATAAATAAATATTGTTTTTAAAACACACACAAAATAGTTATATTAAAAGTTTGCATCCACTGATTGCTTACTCTGGACAAAGCACTTTGTTAACTCTTTTATATGTATCATTTCACCCAATATTCAAAATAACTCCTATCATTCCCTATTAGACAGATGAGGAACCTGAAGCTTAAAAATATTAGATAACTTGCTCAATCAAGGTCACAGCTAACAAATGGTGGATAAAGAGAGTGAGAACAGAGCTTTAACCATTGCTTTACTGCCTATTTAGATCTTCAGACTTCCTGTTTCCTTATCAAGCAAGAATGTCAAGACAGAATGGGATGGAATATTCTCTTTAGGAAAACCGTAAAGTTGTGGAGGAATTACTCAACACTCTAGTTTTAAGACAGAAGCAATGTGATGGCCTCAAGCCTTCCTGCCACCTAATCCCCAAGAGTGGCAGTGATAATGAGAATGAAGAAGAGGAGAGGAAGGAACAATGGAGCTAATCAGGGGGGTTACATACTTCAAGAAAAAGGCTGAAGCCGGAAAGAACAGCTACAGTGTAAAGTGCTAGAAGGCACTCCTGGAAATCAGGCAGACATGAGTGAGATACAATTCCTAGAGACAACGTATGTGAAATCTCTAAAGCAGATGAAAGGATCTTGTGGTTCATGTGAGATCTTTCTAAACATCCTCATAGGTCTTTACCTCATAAGACATTACTTTTTTTCCCCATTGTCCAAAAGAAAGAGGCAGAAAATTGGTAATTTCCTAATTTTTTATGTCTGTAACAACTTGCTCGAAAATGAATAAGGCCACGTTTGTTGCACATGAATTTTTACTATTTACAATTAGAAGGACAAAGAAAATTAGAAGAAAAAAGAAAATATATACAATATATGAGCATCTACAATTATATTATTTTGAATATATAATAACTTTATTTAACAATTTCTCCAAGGAAAAAACTGTATTTTGGGGATTTATATGCTTAGAGAGAATCAAATACACAACTATTGATGATAGCTCATTAACTGCTCTTAACAATATATGTATTTTAAATTATAAAGTAAGCAGAATACAATGGGAATAGTAAAACAATATTAACCAACAACTTAAGCACTGACAAAAATAAACAAGCTATTACTTATGTGAGCAAAGCCTGAGGTGAAAGCTTCAGACTATGCAAAATCAGTCCCATTTACAGTTTATTTAACAATGCTTTTCAAAAGATACATATTGGAAAGATGGACATCAGTCAGTGCTTGTCCTAACACCAGGAATATTAACATTAAGGTTACACATGTCCTGAATAGCAGAATAATTGCTTCCTATTTACCACTTGAAACTATACACCTAAAATCCTATTTGTTTTATGTTCTCTAATGATCCTGGTTTAGGTATGATTAAAGACATATAGAAGTTACGAGTTTGATGAAAATTATTGCTTTCCTAAAATTTTAAGTAAAAAGCTAATTTATGATTGCCTCTGTAAAAAGACTTTTTTATTAACCTTATAAGTATTATCAGTGGCTTCTAAAGTATCTATACTCTTCAAGTGATCAGAATCATGCCCCCTAGAGCCATAGTGTGTCAGTTCAAAGCCCTGTGCCTCGACTAGATGGCTGAGCAAACTCAGGAAAGTTACCTCAGTTTCCTTATCAGTAAACTGTAAATAATAATGGAAAAAACAAACACATTATACTGTAAAATTCAAAGATGACAAACCTTGCACATATATCCATAAAGACGAAATTCATCTTCCGAATACTTGATGTATATAATAGAATAGAAGCTTAAATTAATCCATTCATTTTTAATATATATAAATAAAGATTAGCAGCAAATGGCCACACAAAATCTTTTAGGGATGATGAAAATGTTCAAAAAGTGGACTATGGTAATGGCTACACAGCTAAGTAAATTTACTAAAAGTACTAAATTATATATTTAAGATAGATGAATTCTATGGT
>CAUYRT010061354.1:0-12389 GCA_963574885.1 Lepilemur ruficaudatus
AATCCTAGCACTCTGGGATGCCGAGGCAGGCGGATTGCTCAAGGTCAGGAGTTCGAAACCAACCTGAGCAAGAGCGAGACCTTGTCTCTACTATAAATAGAAAGAAATTAATTGGCCGACTAAAAATATATAGAAAAAAAATTAGCCGGGCATGGTGGCACATGCCTGTAGTCCCAGCTACTTGGGAGGCTGAGGCAGAAGGATTGCTTGAGCCCAGGAGTTTGAGGTTGCTGTGAGCTAGGCTGACCTCACGGTACTCTAGCCCAGGCAACAGAGCGAAACTCTGTCTCAAAAAAAAAAAAAAAGAAAATGTATCCCACCCTACCTGACCATAGCAACCCTTCTCCTGCCCAGTGGCACCAGTGTAGCAGGGCCCCCCTCTGCAGAGGACCCAGCCCAGCCTGCACAGAGCCCACAAGGGCTGCCCGGGCCCAGCAGGAAGCGCTCTACCACTGGAGAGGTGGAGAGGTAAGGCCCCGGGGCAGGCATTGGAGGTGTGAGGATTTGGGGTGCTCAGCTTCAGGTCCTTCAGCAAACTCCTCACCAAACCAGCAGGTCTGGGCAGCCGTGGTCAGGCAGGACCCCTCCTCTACACTGAGACTCAAACAACCTCCCCTGGAAATGGTGCAATTTCTTTTGTCCGAGGGGTACAGGCTGCAGCCTCCACAGCCCCCCAGGCTTCTCAGAACCGTCTGCAGGGCCAGGCTGCCGTGGTTTGGAGCGCAGCCCACTAATAAATCTCATCCTGAAGCCCTTGACTGCCTCCGCTGGGACTTGAAGCGCAGCCGTTCCCTGCGCCCGCCGGCTGCGCCTTGGCACTGCCACGCCTCACGACCGCTGCCCCGGGAGGCCTCGACTCCAGAGCGGGTGGCAGGTGGCCTCTCTGGATTTGCCTTCTGTCTTCACCTTTTTCCTCCTCTCGCCCCCTCATCTTACCTCTCCTCAAGCATTTATGTTTCTATTCCCAGCCAACTATTTTTAATGCCTGTGGGAGTTCAAAGAAAGCTTCACAGGGTTTTGAAATCCCCCGTGTTCCTCTCCGCTTGAACTTGGACATGCTAAGGAGGCGGAAGAGCACTTTTCTCAGAGCTTGGGAGGACAGGATTCAAGATTGTGTTTTGCCTCTAACTGCGTGGCCCTGGGAAGGCCATGACACATGTTGGCCTTCCCATCTGTAAAGTGGACCTTTGGGCTACCTGAATTCTGAGCCCGCAGCTATGACACTCTAGTCCATGGAGTGGTTCTGTCTGGTTGTCTGTGTCTGTGCTGTGCACCCCGGGGAGGATAAAGCTCTGCGGGTGCTCCTGCCCCTACATTCTCTCAGACTCCCTTCTGCACAGATGCTGAGGCTGACATCTTTGGGCTTAATGTCATTGTGGAGCTGGCCTCCCATCCCTGCTCCCCAGCAGTGGGATTGTTCTTTTCTCTAGAGCTTTTCTTTCTTACCTACTTACAAAGAAATTGATGTACTTGTCCATCCCCCTCAACCTCTTCAGGGAAGGATTGGTGCATGCATTCATTTATATAATCAACATATTTTATATTAAATGCCTATGATGTGCCTTGCTAGGTGCTAAGAGGCAATGGTAAGCAAAATGACCTGGCCCCTGCCTTCAGGAAGGTTACAATATAGACAGACACAGGTGGCCAGGCATGGAGGCTCACGTCTGTAATCCTAGCACTTTGGGAGGCCAAGGTGGAAGGATCGCTTGAGGACAAAGTGTTAGAGAGACACGGATGAACCAGGAAACCACACAAATGTATCATAACAATATGGCATGAGCGGCAGAGCAAAGTGCAGAGAGCTGTGAGCGTGTAAGCAGAGATCTGAGCATTGTGTCCCATGGGAGCTGAAGTCCCAGGGTGAGTTGAGTGAGCAGGAGGGCAGGGGGGAGAAGGAAGGGTGAGTACTTGCAAAGGTGGAGAGGCCGAGGGAAACCTGGCTAGGCAAAGTGAGGGGTGAGGGGGAGTAATTCATTCACCTTTGCATTGGGACCCCCAACTCATACCTGGCACCTACTCTTAAAGCATAATAAATGTTTGTTGAATGAGTGAATGACTTGTATAAATTCCCCTTCTGACAAGCATCATCCCTGCCCAGTTTGTACAGACTAAATGATGAGCATTTTAGTTCTTGATTTTTTGGGGGGGTAAGGAGTGGGGTCTCACTGTTTTACCCAGGCTGGTCTTGAACTCCTGGGCTCAAGCAATCTTCCAGCCTCAGCCCTCGAGTAGCTGGGATTACAGGTGTGCACCACCGCACCTGGCTAGTTCTTGCTTATTGTTCCCTGTTCTTCACTGTAGTAGAAAATATGCAAGGAACCTTCCAGGAGTCTGAACTGAGAAATTATGCTCACAAGTTCTAACATGTATATGGGCACTATTAGTTTCTGTTTAAATATGATAATTTAGGTTAAATATAATATTCAGATTAAAATTCTGTTGAAACAGTTGGAAGGTTGCCAGATTTAGCAAATTAAAAAATGTCCCATGCAGCCACTGTGGAAAGCAGCATGGCAGTTCCTCCAAATGTTAAATATAGAATTACCATGTGGTTCAACAACTCCACTTCTAAGTATATATACCCAGAATAATTGAAAGCAGGGACTCAAACAGATACCTCTGCACCGATGCTCATGGAAGCATTGTTTGCAGCAGCCAAAAGGTTGAAACAATACAAATACCCATCAACAGCTGAATGAACAAAATGTAGTATGAAAATACAATGAAATGTTATTCAGTCATAAAAGGAATCACACTCTGGCCAAGCATGGTGGCTCATGCCTAAAATCCCAATTCTTTGGGAGTCTAAGGCAGGAGGGTCACTTCAGGCCAAAAGCTCAAGACCAGCCTGGGCAATATAGCGAGACCCTTTTCTCTACAAAAAAAAAGTTTCAAAATTAGCCGGGCGTGGTGGCACGTGCCTATGGTCCTAGCTACTTGGGAGGCTGAGGTGGGAGGCTTGCTAGAGCCCAGGAATTCAAGGCTGCAGCGAGCTATGATTGTACCACTGTACTTTAGCCTGGACGACAGAGCAAGACCCTGTTTCTATAAAAGAAAAAAATGTAAAGAAAGCAAGGACATTCTGACACATGTTATTAATACAACATAGATGGACTTTGAAAATGTTATGCTAAATGGAACAGGTTAGACACAAAAGGACAAATCTATGATTCCACTTATAAAAGGTACCTAGAATAGGCAAATTTATAGAGGCAGAAGTAAGATTAGAGGTCACCAGGGGCTGGTGGGGAGGAAGAAAGGGAAGTTATTATTTAATGGGTGTAGAGTTTGGAATAATGGCAAAGTTCTGGAAAGGGATAGTGGTGATGGTTGCACCACACTGTGAGTGCATTTAATGCCACTGAATTGTATACTTCAAAATGGTGAAAATAGTAAATTCTATGTATTGTAGCTTTTACCACAATTTTTTTTATACAGTATTATTAGCTTTATTACTATCGCAACTACAGAAGGACAAACCTCAGGTTTAATCAGATTGCAATTTGCTTAAGACCACAGAACTAGTAAGTGGCAGAGTCATGACTTGAATCACATCATCTGCCCAGTTCTTTTTTTTTTTTTTTCCCGAAAATTTTATTGGGGGAAAACTACAAAAGCACACTGTCTCCAAAAAAAGATGTCGTGTAACACTTGGGACATACTTAAACTAAAACTTGTTCATTGTTTATCTGAAATTCAAATGTAACTGGGGATCCTGTATTTTATAGGATAATCCTAGTTGAGGAGCTTCCGCCTCACCACGGGCTCCCTAGAGCCTTCCCAAAATCCAGGGGCCATGTTTTCCAAACCAAAAATTACTGCTTAGAATCTGACAAGAATGAGTGTACAAAGCAGTTGCAGAAATCAGGGAGTAGCGCCTCTTCGAATTACAAATTCAACCACAGAGACGCCATGAAGGGACTCCCTCAGCCCTCGCTCACTCCGTCGGCGCAGAGGTAGAGATTAGAAGTCTTGGTTGGGTTTCCCATCTGTTGTTTAATCATCGTGATCCACAAAAGCTGTAAAAGCTGGTTATAAACCCCTTCTTATGATTGACCACGTGGCTAGAATTACAGTTGCAGATGGTGACGCTCGTGTGTGTGACTCAGACATAGCCTCGTCCCCCGCCATCAATGGCTCTTCACACCAGAGTTGGTAAGAACCCATGGGGTGCCCAGATGCCTAATTGTCCCGCCATTTGCACCCATGCCTTCTCGAAGAAAGAAACCGCCTGCGCAGCTCACTGTGCAGCAAGAAACCACAGGTGCAAAAGGCAAAGGCCACTTTGGAGCCATTTGGACCAAAGAACGAGGCTCACTGTAACAAGCGTGCCACCGACTTGGCAGGCCTGTGCTAACCTGCCTGTGTGTGAGACGGGCTGGCACTACCCCACAGCCCCGAAGTCTACGGCTGTCGTTCCAGGTGGTCCCACCTACTCCTTCTCTCGAGCGAAACGAAAGGCAGCTGGGGAGGGCATCGCGTGAAGAGATGGGTCGCATCCAATTCATTTTTACTAGGTGCTGACAAGTCACTGGGAAAGTCTGAAAATGTGTAGCGCAGCAAAAACACACGGGTCACAATGCACTGGTGAATGATTACAGAGGAGAAATTCATTACAGACTGCTCTCAGCTCCCATCACGTAAGGAAATGTTACATTAACAAGATGGAAGGTCCCTGCGGTCCCCTCCCCAACGCAGCCCCCACTGCCACCGCCTGCCACCCCACTATTTCAATTTGTGTTGCATCGTGGGAGCAGAACCCAAAGCGGGGGGAGTTAATTCAGCTGTCCTAATCAAAGAGGGGGTCACAGTGGCAGCCAAAGCCAACTGAAGCAGATTTGACCCGCACGCTACATGAAATTCTTCCTGCCAGCCCGCACCAGCGATGACCACTGCAGCCCGGCACCTACGTATGGCCTTAACGGAGTGACTCATTTTTTAGCTGTTCATGGACCTTGCTTCCTACCCAGGGGGTGTGGGTTTCCCTGTAGACGTGCCTGGCCCCCATTGCTGTTGGCACCCGGGTTCCCCTGGGTCTGAACGTTTTCTAACACAGATGCACAATCCAGTCGGTGCCAGCACAGAGACCATGCTGGAGCCTGTGGCGTGGCCAAGATGACTCAGACCCACTAGGCTTGAGGAAGCTCTGAACCAACAAGCTGTGGGGTGCTGGGGACAGAGTCTCCTTTTTGTGGTGGTGGAGACAACTTTATAGATCAAATGGCCTTCGAGTCCTTGCTCTTCGGCATGACCTGCACACTTTGTCCCATTCCTCTTTCTAATCCCTCTCCTCCAATTACCACTTCCCACATTAAAGAATCACAGGCCACAAATGGAGGGTTAGCAGAGTCACCAGCATGAGACAGATGGGTCAATAGTTCTTCCTTAATGGGATTTCTGCTTCTTCAAGATGCCATTCACACGCAGAGGGGCTGGCTGGAGGGATCTGCTTTTAAAGTCAAACGCAGAGCCGGGCCCAGGACAGACGGTGCTGCCTGCCCGGGAAGGGGGCTCTCCACAGGTGCCCTCCTGAGGAGGCCAGAACAGCAGTGCCTTGGCTCTGCTCCTGAGTCCAATCTCTCACCACCGAGAGGCCGGGTGCAGTTCCCATTGCAAATGTCAGCCCAACGGGCGAGCCACCCCCACACGCTCACCAGCCAATACCGTGTTAAATATTAAACCTCCCTGTAGCCGGCCGGGGCTTAAAGCTGCCATTTCGCTAGGCAGCTTTCTCCCGGCTTAAGAAAAAGAGAGCTTGGCTCTCCCAGAAGCGCACCGTGGAGACTTGCCCTCAGCCTTCTCAGCACTGGGGAAACCTTCAAACTGTTCAATTTGTCTAAGCCCATCCATCTTTAATGTCACAGTCTACATTTCCTCCTCCTTTCCTTTTTCAAAGCAACCAAAAAAAGAAAATGTCACTGCATTTGGGGCCAATTCAAAAGCCAGGCTTAGACGGATGTTCTATTTCGTCCTTCCCGGCCCCCGTGTTTATGTCTCCTGCGGAGTTTTCAGGGGCTACACGTCCCCCCTCCATTCCTGTGTGTTCATCTGGCGTTGTTCTGTCTCCCCCTGTGGCATGTCCTTCACTTGCCTTCCTCACAGAGTTCTCTTTGTGTCTGCAGCCCCTGCTAGGAGGACAGCATGCTGACTCTATGCGGGTGGCGGCTGTGGTTGGGGGGATCGCCAGGTAAGCCTGTCACCACCCCCACCAGCTGCCTGCCAGGGATTTGGAGGTGGAGCAGCTGATGCAAGTAAATGTCCCCTGCGCTGCCCTTTAGACGCTATATTCCCCAAATTTGTCCGAAACGCACAGAATCGTCCCCAGCCACAGCAGGCGCGGTTGAGAGTGCTGTGTGCACCTCCTCTCCCCTGTGTGCCTTAAAAAGACGCTTTAAGCTGTGCAGGGCAGGTGGCAGTTCAGATGAAGATGACAGCCAGAATGCCTCCCTGACAGTCCCTGGCTCACCCAGGAATAGAGAGCCGATGCCCTGATTGATACCTGAGAGGGCGGCTGTCATCAGGGAGGACGCAGCAGGGAGATAAGGGACTCAATCAGTGTCAGAGCCATCCCGACACAACACAGCCGTTAATCACTTTGGGTAAAGATTCTCAGCTACTCAAGTGGAGAAGGGCGAGCAGGGAACAGGGACACAGAGGGAGACGGAGCCGTGCGGGCCGGTCAGCTCCGGGGGGGTGACAAGCGCTTGGCCTCAGCCCTGGACATACGGACGGGCAGACTCTGCTCTTAGAACTCATCAGTCTGCTCATAGCCCAAGGGAGGTACAGCAGTTTCCTGAGTTCATTGTGCAGGATTAAAATATAATCCTGGGTGAACTTTAGAGTATGTGAATTATGTCTCAATAAGGCTGATATAAATACAGAGATTCCAACTGGCAGCCCAGGACGGCTGCAGTGGAGACCCTCCCTCCCAGCCACACCGCACGGAGGCAGAAGAATCACTGCTGATGTTCTTGTCTTGTCCTTGTCTATTGACACCTGCATGAGACACAGCACGTGGTAAACCGTGAGGAGAATAGGGCTCAAAGGCTCAGCATTTTGATGAGAAAAGATTCCTCCAATTCCAGAAAGCCCCAAGACTGCACTTCAGCAACTCCCAACCATATTGCGGATATGATTAGCCCTGGCCAAACCCATTTTAGAGATTGTCTTTCAACATGTTTTAATTAGACATTTGGAAAGAATAACCTTATTTTTTTGTCCAGGGGACTCAGATGCCTAAGTTGGAAATAATGAATGGATTAGTGATTAATTTATTGCTGGCAAGTATGGGGAGAAGCCGTCTGTACTATTTTTTTTCTCCTTTCTCTCTTAAGATCATTCTTTCTTATTTTAATTAATGTTTTGTCACCCCAGCACTTCTCTTCTCAGATATTCAAATAACCTAAGCAAATAGAGTGCACTGACACCAAAGTACTCAGTATGGTGTTTCATTGGAATTGTAGCCTGTTTTCTCCCTGTGGAGTGTCAGGGTACCTGGAAGCTTTCCCTGGCAGACAAACTGGACTCCAAAAGTGCATCTGTAACATCTAGTTAATCTTCCTTTCGGGTGCCGAGGGCATGGCTTCACTGAAACAAGAAGTGAGCCACTGGGTGGTTTGTGGTTTCTCTTGCCTGGTAAGGGACAGAGGCGGGAACATAACCAGCAGTGCACCTTCTCTCCATTCACTCTGTCCCACCGTCTACACGAACGCACACCACAGGGGCGGGAGCCAGCTGCTGGATGGGCCAGGTCTTGAGGCAGCCACACGTCCTCGGCCGCCAGCATCAATCTTGGCTCAGCAGCGGGGCTGCCATTACCATTGCCCCTTACACTGGGATAACTAAGTCTGGTGCAAAGATCCTGCATCCTTGTCCTCAAACCCAAGCCACGGCCAGAGAAGGGGTGGCAGGCAGGGTATGTGCGCATGTACCAGGTCCCAGCACTAGCCTCCAAGGGAATGTGGACTTTATGCTCTCTCCTTTTCAAAGGGACACTGCTCAGAATGGCGACAGCGCAGTATACTTCCTAAATTTGGGACGGTTTTCTGAATGAGCGAGCAGCCCTGTGTGACTCTAGTTCTGTACTGGAGCCAGAGCTGCCGGCTGCTACACAAGGAGTTGAGTTTTCAGAACACCACTCAGGACCTTCTTAACAGAGGAGAGACTTTTTAGGAGAGAGGGCCCAGGCTATCTTCTCAAAAGCAGCGAATTGTTGAACCATGACCACAGATTGATCCAGAAATGATGATTAGTAGGAATGAAGAAAGAATGGAAGGGAAGTTTTTAAAGTGGGTCTCTGGTGACCACTGTTTCATTCAGCCCAAAGTATTTTTCTCCAGAGTGAGGCAAAGACAAAAGTAGTCTGCTCTGACAGATGAACCTGGATAATTCCTTACCAAACATTTTGATAACAGGGCAGCTGAAAGGTGGAGTAGGGCGGGGGACATGGGGGTAAGAGCCCCTGGGCAATAGGGACATGGCCAGTTAGCTGAGGAAGAATGGAGCATTGCTTCTGAAGGCTCCAAAACCAGGCAGAGGGAATGAGGGATTAAGCCAGAGGAAAGATTTCCTGGTACTTCGCTCAATCTTTTTCTCTCTTCCAAGGTTGGGAGCATCAAAGAGCTGGAAAATCAGAACAAGGATCCCTAAAGGAATTCCTGAAGTAGCCATGTATATAGCTTTTTTACTTCTCAAGGATAGAGTACCTTTTCAAAAAAATGAGAACACTCTATGTATAAATATGAAAAGATCTTTAGAACATAGAGTTAAACCAAAAAGCAAGGTGGTGGGGCATGGTAACTCACACCTGTAATCCTAGCACTTTGGCAGGCCAAGGCGAGAGGATAGCTTGAGGCCAGGAGTTCGAGACCAGCCTGGACAATATCGAGACCCCATCTCTACCAAAAATAGAAAAATTAGCTGGGTGTGGTGGCGAGCACCTGTAGTCCCAGCTAGGGAGGCTGAAGCAAGAGGATCACTTGGGCTCAGGAGTTTGCGGTTGCAATGAGCTATGTTGACACCACTGCACTCCAGCCTGGGCAAGAGCAAGACCCTGCCTCAAAAAAAAAAAAAAACAAGGTGAAGAACCATGTCTAATATGCAAGATAGGCTGTATAATTTGCGGGGTACAGTGCAAAATGAAATTGTGGGGTTCAAGATTAAGAATTTCAAGACAATGACAGAGTGATGGCAAAGCATTAAACCAACAGCAGGGCCCTTGTGAACACAGAGCCCTGTGTGACTGCACATTGCGCACTCCCACAAAGCCCGCCCTGCCAGTACACTTCCATGCTGTAAACCTGAAATATTAAATAAAAAATACATAATAAGGCCTACCTATAGAGAAAGGTGAGAGATATGAGGAAGGAGGATGGAGGAGAATTTCCACCATACTCCTATTTTTATTTATTAATGTTGGAATCGTGTGACTGCATTATCTACTCAAGAAACTAAGTAATTAAGAAAAAGTCCTCAGGGCTCCAGAAAACCCTAGGTTGACCCTAAGCAATGCATGGGCTCCCATCCACATTTGTCAGTGATTACATTGATGGGAAGAAGCTATGAGAATGAAGCATCTGATGACAGTGACTAAAGTAACAACTATCCTCCTTTTCACCCAATCACTTGCTTGCCACTAGACATAGATCTCCATGAAGTCAAATAAAATAGAAAATGTTTTCTCACTCTGTGATCTCTATGAGATTCCCCTCATCCAAACTTTGCTAGGCCTCGGGCCCATGGGCCAGTGTCTATTTTCACAGCTGCCCTACAGGTTAGTAAGTGCTGCTCTTGTGAGCAGAGAGACTCCAAATCTCATTAAATCAATGGGTTGGATAAACGCATCGATAATAACAGCAATAATCAGAAATCACAAGATGGTTCAAGTTTAACTTACAAGACCCGCTCGTGCGTCTGCAGAATGGCGCAACCCGCAGAGACATAGAAGCAGACCATGAGATGCTCCTTAACCACAAATAATCAAACCAATAATAGTCAGCATGTATCGAGTGCCTACAATGAGTTAAATGAATTATTCACTTACTCCTTGTGACTCCCAGCAAGGCAGGTTCTATTTTTCTCATTCTATAGATAAGGAAACAAGTTCGAAGAGGAAAAGTGACTATAGTAACTTGCCTAACGTTACCCAGTAAGTAAAGGACAGAGCCAGATTGAAACACAGACGTCCTAGCTCCAAAGGCCACACTCTTAACATTAACCACGAAGGAGGGAAGCCACCGTTTGAATGTAAACGATCTATATGATAGCAAATTAAAACATAATACATCTTCTCAGCTTTCCATTCAACAGAATCTTCTACTTCCCAGAACACAACAGAGCTAATCTGGAGGGAAGAGCTGCCGGTTTTCCTTTGGGTGGGGAGGGCTCTGCGTTCTCGTGTGCCATGGAGCACCAGACTCGCCGTCTTCTGAGGCCCACGTTAATGTCGAGGATGGCCCCGCACCCTCTTTTCCTTGGAAACAACATTTCTAAAATGATGGCACTTTGACAGCTCTTAGGAACAACTCTCTCGGGACTGACCCACAAGATCTCCACATGATATAAGAAGTTGCAGCAACTAAGAGAAAAAGCAGGAATTACTTCCAAGAGTACAGATAAATAAAAAAAGTCCAGAGTCACAGAAGATCATAATCAGAGGCAAATAGTAACATTCCTGAGCTGAGGAAATGACTCCAAGATGTGATTCAAATTGACCATAGAAATTGTATGAAGGTGAGCTAAACTCCAACATCCTCTTAGGAATTTTCCCCTTCTGAATTGCCTAGGCCACCAGAAACAAGCATCTATCTAAAAGAACTGTATACATAACTGTACCGCCTATATTGTCTTGCATTTATCTTCTACTAAATTGTGGTGACTACTTTGATGGAAAAGCTTATTTCAGACATATCTTTCTGTCCCAGAAGCCAAAACACTACAAGGCACAAGATGAGTCCTTAATATATGATGTGTTTGTTGAAATAGCAAATGAATGAATGAATGACTCATCAGTCAATTGATATACACCCATAATCCTTAATGGCCATGTCAGGCAAGCAATATCTCATTATGACTATTCAACCCCTCCCTGCAGTCTACCAATGAAATATTCAAATGATTTTTATTCTAATGACACTTTGTGATAATTGCCAGAAATTCTATTCCCAGTAGGCAGGAGCTGAAGATAAAACTGAACCAATATCAAATTTCCTCATCAAGACTTGGAAAGTGAAAACAAAATGACTTGAATGCAATAAAGGAGGAGTATTCTGCAGATCAGCTTAATATATTGCCCTTGAAGTGCCTAAATGTGTTTGTGTGATGTTGTCAAGTAACTGCTCGATGAATACTTTAAAGCTTGTTTGGCTTGTTCAAATTTAAAATATTAAGAGAAAGAAAAGAAGTTTGGCTGATTTTTTCCAAATTCAATACCCAAAGTAGTGTGGAAGAAAATAAAAGCAGCTGGGATTTGTGTAGTTGCTAATTTAGTTGGCGAATAATCATCCATCTAAGCAAAAATACTTCCTCTGCCACATCTGGAGGAGCCAGTTGTAGAAGGGAAAGTGTGGCTTAGTTGCCAAAAGGACCTTTTCCTTATTGGGAAAAAAACAATCCTAATTTTTTGCAAATTGCCATGTAGTCTGCCCCCCACCCCTTTTCTGTTTCAAAGTGATGAAACACAGGAAGCAAAAAAATGGTTTGGGGACTTTTATGAAATTGATAAAGCCATACTTTCTTAGGAAAGAGACCAGCTGAACCTTGGCCAGGTGCTAAGACATTACAAGAAGGTCAAAGTTAAGCTTCCAGTAAAAGCCTCAGGGTAAGAAAGGCTGCCAGTAGCTTCTGAGTAGACACCAAGGGATTGGGGATTTTTGACACTCTAACAAGAATTGAAAAATCTAGAACTTTTACTTAAAGGAAAAGTAGAGTTACACTTAACCAATGATTGATAATTATCACAGTCGGGTGATAAGGAACTTAACCTGAATGTAGATTTTTGCACAGTATTTCTTTGTATGTTGTTCTAAGTTGAGTATATTTTCTATACTGTTCTTACTATTTTATGAGTTCTATTTAGTTTTTTTATTTGATTTTCTATTTTTCTTAAATTGAGTAATTCTCAAAACTTTATCAACATCAGAATTACCAAGAAAGATTTTTAAAAATGGGGATTCCTGGGCCGGGCGCGGTGGCTCACGCCTGTAATCCTAGCACTCTGGGAGGCCGAGGTGGGCAGATTGCTCAAGGTCAGGAGTTCGAGGCCAGCCTGAGCGAGAGTGAGACCCCATCTCTACTAATAATAGAAAGAAATTAATTGGCCAACTAAATATATATATAAAAAAAATTAGCCGGGCATGGTGGCGCATGCCTGTAGTCCCAGCTACTTG
>CAUYRT010061356.1:0-26967 GCA_963574885.1 Lepilemur ruficaudatus
TAAATTAATTGGCCAACTGAAAATATATAGAAAAAATTAGCCGGGCATGGTGGCGCGTGCCTGTAGTCCCAGCTACTCAGGAGGCTGAGGCAGGAGGATCGCTTGAGTCCAGGAGTTTGAGGTTGCTGTGAGCTAGGCTGACGCCACGGCACTCTAGCCTGGGCAACAGAGTGAGACTCTGTCTCAAAAAAAAAAAAAAAGATTCTTTAGAAAGGAGAGTGAGGGATTGGGGAGCCAGAGGAAGCCTTATTCTCCCAGTGATGAATGCTGTGTTTCAAGTTTAAGTCTGACCTTGCTTTTACAAAGAAAGACACTGGTATTTCCTGACATATTTTGGCACTACCCAAAGGCTGTAAATATTATTGGCTCGATGAAAAGAACTTATTTTCTTTCTGTTCCACTGCATTTTTGTCAGTGACGTCCAGCCTTCGCTTTGCATTTTGTGGTACTTAGAATTTTCTCTTCCAACAGGGCCAGGTTGGTTTGGGATCATCTCTCTAAGTTGGGTGTTTTCATGATCTTCCCCATGAGCCGTGAGAGACATCACTTCCAGAATCTTTCGTGGTTGACCACTGTTGCCTTGCTCTGACATGTAAAATTTCTTTCTCTGGAGATCCTCTCTATGTCTTGAGTGTTTTCAAAGTTTAAACAGCCCTTGAAATTTTAAGTCAGGAACTTTAAGTGCGATAACGCTTTTAGGAAAAGTTCTTTATTATAATTAAGGAAGACCCAAGAATTTAACTTAACGGTGGTGACCCTGATGCCATCTCTTTGATTAGCCATTTCTCACTGTCTTCTTCTAATATTGAGGGTGCAAATCGGCACGTGAAATCAGGCACACAGGATTTGTTTAGCCAGCAAGGTATTGTTTAAAAATTTGATTAGGTACTGATACGTTAAACATAAAAATGTTTCATGGAAAAGTTCCTATTCATAGCTTGAAAATTTGAGGGTCTGGAATCTTATTTCCACAAGGAGGTAATAATAGGCTGGCGTTGAGTCCAGTCCTTGTAGACAAAATCCAGCGTCACCAATGTCTCCAGTAAGTCTGTCTCATCCTTTTGCGTTACCTTCCTGAACCCCACGGGCACTTCAGTTTTGTGATCTCTGTTCTAATTCTTACAACAGAGGAGAAAATAAATTAGAATGGGAACACTCACAAAAAATAATCTTCATGAAAATTGCAGGTCATTCTGTGCTAGGTTATTAGCAGGAAGAAATGATTGCTTTGTCCCAGTTTGTGGGTTAAGGTTACATCTTTCCTTTCTTCGGTTGTACTTAAGATTGCATTGTTAAAGAATTATTTTGAGAAGATCGAGAGTATTTGATTGAGTTTGGACACTCGGATGAGGTGGTGGTTGACGTTTCCATTCTATGGAGCAGGGCGTTTCCACACCTAGAAACATCTGTGAGCTGGTTTCCTTTTCTTGGGAACCACAGTGCCAACAACTTCTAAGCAGCCCGTCTTTCCCCGAATTTTCCAAAGTTAAGCTGTTCTTAGTTCCCAGCTTAAGTAGATTCTTCTCTAAGACCAGGGAACATTATTCTACGATGTGCTCATTTCTACTCATAGTGACCCAAGAGAACAGACAATTCCAAAAGCTGGGGTCCTGGTTAAATTCACCAATTCCAAAAGTGATTTGCTTATGGGATTTTGGAAGCCACTTGACTCATCTAAAATGAATGTCTCTGGGAAGCGTAAAACTGAAATTTCTTTAATTTGTTTTGAAAGAAGGTGATTAATGCCATTAAACAAGTGGTTTGAATTGTGCCCAATGAAGGGGTATCCCCACCTGTAATAATTCTATTGTTCTGTGGATGGTTTCCTCTATTTCCTACATTTACTCAAACCTGTACGACACAGGTGATCAGAAAGGGAAATTGCTCTCCGGAGAGAGACTATCTTCTCAAGCTATTTGAAGGATTTTATATTTGCCTAATAAAATAGGAGCCTATATTAAAGGTGTCTGAACTGGTCATGTTGCAGGAAAGAAATGAACTTTAAATTTTTAAATTATGAGACCTTTGAAAGTCTATTACTTAAAGAACTATTTATGAATTTAAAGGCTTTTTAAAAAGCTGTCTAGTATGCTTTAAGATTAGAAAAATTTGAGTCCCTAAATGCATTTCACTAATAAAAATTCTGATGTTTAATATCATGTTAGGTGTCCATGATTTGAGGAAAAGCCATTTTTCTATCAAGAGAAATTATAGTGAGTGTAAAATTGCTTTGTGCTGGAGGCCAAGTATTAAAGACTGGTTAGGGTTGAGAGTAATGTGCCTTCATGCTTCATAGAAACCTTTCATTTTACTCTCTGATCCTGGGGTTGATAATATACCTTCAGGTGACATTATTATTCTATTTCTTCCAAGAAATGCCTTCAATTAAATATAATGCAAATGGAAGTCACAACCATTTAGAGAAGTATTCTTGAATGTAGGCATTTAATTTTGTAAAAACTCAGTAACTTCAAAACCCAATCTTTTAAAAATAGTGTGAAAATGATAAATAACAGATGACATCAGAAAAGAAAGGCATTCGTCTTGTGACTTCTAATTACTGGGTTGAAAACTAATCAGAACAGTAGTTCATATCCTTTGCCTCTGCTTACTCCAGATAAGGTGTTCAACGTCATCCAGAGGTCCCTGGTAGCATGGACAGAAAACTGGAATATGCCCCTGATTGACTGTCCGAAGTCATTTTTTTCTTTTTTGCGACAGAATCTTGCTCTGTCACCCCAGCTACAGTGCGGTAGCGTTGATCATAGCTTACTGCAAATTTCAACTCCTAGGCTCAAGCGATCCTCCTGCCTCAGCCTCCCAAGTAGCTGGCACTACAGGCATGTGCCATCGTGCCCGGCTAATTTTTTATATATATATTATATATATATTTAATTTTTTCTATTTTTAGTAGAGACGAGGTCTCGCTGTTGCTCAGGCTGGTCTCAAACTCCTGACCTCGAGCGATCCTCCCGCCTCGGCCTCCCAGAGTGCTAGGATGACAGGCGTGAGCCACCGCGCCCAGCCAACCCCATGTATCTTGCATCTTGTATATGTGCCTGCTCCTCTCCTTAAGCACAATTTCTAGAGGAGCAGTGGTCATGTGTAAACACGTCATTATGCCAAATTGCCCTCTGGAAAGGTTATAACTAGCGCATCCTCTGGGTGGATGGCCTCCATCGAACACGCATAGATGTGGTTTTTCTATTAGGTCTCCTCCTTGCCACTCCATGAAAATCTGAAGAGGCCATCAGATTGCTCCTCCAGAGCGGACGTCCTTGACGTTTTGAATACTCCAAATGTCCACGGAGCATCCTCAGATACCAATATCTCCAAATCCTTTGTCTCCAACGCTTAGTAATTTTACCTTCTCCTTAATGGTATTTTTTTGCACAGGAAAAAAGTGGCAATTTGATTCCTTGTCCAGAACACTCAACTGTCACTTCAAACTATCACAGGAAAGATGAAGAGTAGATAACAGGAGTAATTGCCCAATTGTGGGCTGTGAGAGCAATCTCTCATATATGGTAAAATGAAACTTCTGATGCTACTCAGAGATGGGGATGGATTAGTTGATTTTGAGCCCTGTGAAACTCAAATATCTCTATTGTGAGTATATAAGATTCTTTGCTTGACTTTTGGTGACTACTCCTCATCCGTCAGGTGTCAGATTCAATGTATCTCCTCAAAGAATTTCTTTGAGCAGCCCCTAATACGAGATTAGGTCCCTGGTCACATGCTTTGTAGTAAACTCTGCATTTTTCTTTATTAATGCTTCTCAAACTTATCATTAGATACTTCCTAGTATAATGATTTAGCATTGGGCTCCCTCACTTTGCTTTGAGGTCCAGGAGGGCAGGGATCTTGCCTGCTTTGTTCCTTAGGAACCCCGCTCCCCGCCAGTACCTAACACGGTGCCTGACACATGGCAACAGATATTTAAGAGACAGGCAGATGCCAGGGTTCCTCCGCAGAACTGGAAATGCTCAGGGTTGCATCACCCTGAATAGATAAAAGTCTGTTACAATGTTTTCTGCATTAAAGATTATTCTCTATCAGTTATTCCCGTTCCTCCTGCTTCTCCTAAAAGTATGTGTTCTAAGCAGATTCCCCTGACCATCTCAACTGCTTCAGAGTTTTCTTAGATTGCAGAGGGGTGGGACAGGGTGGCATCGTGCCAAGGACTGTGCTCCAGTGCGGACCTGAGGCAACACCACCGGCTCCAAGACCTGGGGTCGGAAGCAGGCTGGAAGGGGCAGAGGGTCTGGCAGAAGCCCCCTTTGTGTTTCCAAACCTTTGTGTCCCAGTCCAAATCTGGGGAGCCCACTGGGACCACGGCGTGAGGCGGAAGCAGTGTGTCCCGGTGGGAAGAGAGAGCCCTGCTTCTTGAGCCAGGCAGATCTGGCCACTGCTTCATCCCTCTGACCTCCGAAAAGTCGTTGAACTTCTGGGAGCCTCAGTTTCCTCTTAATGCTGATGGTGGATAAAGTTATTAAACTTTCGTCGAACGCTGTTTTTAATACTTTGCAAGCACTGTGCCGATTCTTACGACACTCTGATTTGGTAGTTACTATTCCTGTCTCTGCTGCAGAGGTGAGTAAAGCGAAGCTCAGAGAAGTCAAATACCTTGCCCAAGATCACAGAGCTGAGAAGCAGCAGAGACAGATTCAATCTCAGACACCCTGGCCCTGGAGCCTGCTCTCTGGACCTCACAGGGCTGATCCGGCCCCAGCTGAGGGAGTCCGTTAGAGCTCCTGGTGCCGTGTCTACACATAGAAGTTGCTCAATGAAGCCGTTGTTTCCTCCTGTCCTTTTTGTGAAATAGTAGTGAGTGATTAGCTGATCACTGTTGCCCCGAATCAGCACAAAGGCACAGAAGAACGTTCGGCTGTGCAGGAAAGAGGGAGGGAAGGTGGGGGATGGAGAAGCATAGAGATTTTTCCAGAATCCTAGATTCCTTCTCAGCCTTCTCAAAGGGTTTTAAGAAAGGGATTTTTAATTCTGCCAACATGGGATCCTTTCTGTTGCTCAGGTTTTCTGCTGCAGGATTTTTATAAAGATGCATCTTCATTCCCGTGAGTTTCTCTGGCTTCAGTGAGCCTGAGCAGCTTAGGTACGGGTCCACATGGAACCACCCGACTGAATTCTCCAGTGCCCCAAGCAGGCTCCGGGACAGTCTGCCGAAGAACTGAGCCCTGCAGCCCACCGTCCTTGGTGCCTGAGATCTGCTAAAACATCACGGTTCCCAGGCCTGGGAAGAGTGAGTCCTCTGGGAGTTCTCTGTAGGCTGCACAGAGTACAAAGGCACTCTTCCCGCAAAGAAGAACATTCTCCACGTATCTCTTGGGGGATCAACAGGCCAGCAGGAGCCTCCTTGATTTGGCCTCTTTGCCACTTGGAGCCTCTTTAGCACCTGTCTCTGATGGCTGGGCAGTGGGTTTCTTGGTGGCATTCCACTAGATTTTTCCCTTATGGATAGATGGTGTAAGTAATGAGTCCGAGAGGATGCTGGAAAATTTTGTGTTAAAGGAATGGCCACTGGGCTTTTTTTTGTTGTTCACTGATTCACTTCCTCAACAGATATTTATTGTGTATGTCTATGTGTCGGGCTGTGTTCTGGGCACTGGCCAGATAAAGCAATAAACAAGGTCATTAAGGTTTCTGCTGCGCTGTTGTTATAAGGGGGGCAGAGACAGATAAATAAGGACCAAGATAAGTTCAGATTGTGATTTTTTTTTTAAAAAAAAGCACAATGATATTAACAATAATGATATAAACATTTAAAGAAGTCTTGCATGTGTGAAACATTTCCCTAGGTGCCTTGCAAGTTGTATCTCATTTAATCTAGTCTATGAAAAAAAAAACCCAGCTTCTCAGACGATGGATGTGGATGGACTGGGTGCGGGAGGGATTGGCTAGTTTAGACCGGTTGGTCAGGGCGGCCTCTCTCTCTGGGGCGGTGGTATTTGAGCTGCAGCTGAAGAAGCCTGCTATGCAAAGATCAGGTTTGTTAGAGAAGTTTAAGTATTCATTCGAGTGAAGCTCAGAAGGGACACGGAGTCAGTACCAGCTTTGCATGCAGAGGATTTTTGGGGAGAAATGGATGGAGCCCATGCAGTGCCCAGCTCTTACCAAGGCAGCCATGGGCATGAAGGCAGGAAGGTCCCTCTGCCGCGTTTGCTCCTGGGAAGTCAGGGGCGCCCAAACACCCTTTTGATGTTTCTGCCTGCAGGTGCAGAGAGTCCCCTTTCAAAGGAGGGTGGAGAGGGGCCTTCCATATGGTGACTTCACAGTGGGGACTCTGCATACATCCGTTTACGTCTACCCCTGCCGTCTGCCCTGCCTTCTGCAACGTGAATCTGGTGGAGGGAGACACAGGTTGTCTTGCTCACCCCTGTATGCTCAGTGTCAAAAATTGTGCTGGGCCTTCTTTACACAGATGTTATGCGAATAAACAATCACTTTTAATCCTCGGTACAAGAGCTCCCATTTTTCTGATGGACACATCGAGGCTCAGAGGGGATCAGAAAGCGAGAGAGAGGCAGAGCCGGGCCCTCTGTCTGACTCCAGTGCCCGCTTGGGCCCTTCCTGCTCCGCCCCTGCCTCTTCCGCAGTGCCCCGCCCAGGGTGCAGATCGGAGAAGGCAGATCGGGCGTGTGTGGGAAGGAGGGAGCAGCGTGCGTGACACAGGGCTCCTCTCTCATGCTTAGGGGCAGGACATGTCTCCTGATCCGAGGTTGACCATGGTGACTAAGGAATTCATCTCTCCCCCCATCCCCACTGCAGGAAGCAGCAGGGCCCTGCCGTCAAAGACCCGTTTACCCCATCAGCGATCCCTGTTTGTCTGAGGCTCTGCTCACCCTCTCAGCCTGGCTTGACTATGCTTCCTCCAGGGCTCCCGCGCTCCTGATAGAGTGTCAGGTCCCTGGGCACTCAGTAGTGAATTTCACTCAGCAAGTATTCAGTGGGTGCCGACTGTGTGCCTAGCACTCTCCCAGGCACTGAGCACAGCTGTGAACAAGCACACACGCGCCCTTGCCCTTGTGGGGCTGCCAGTCTAGGGGGGGATCCAGACAAATTAACAAGTGAATGAACAAGACACATGCAGAGAGTGACGTGTACTAGCAAAGCAATAAAAAGGGGTGATGTTATTGAGGGCAAGGAGTTGGCAGCCGTTTTCTGTAAAGAGCCAGATAGTAAATATTATAGGCTTTGCAGATTATACAGCCTCGGGCAGATACCCAACTCTGATGTGGTAGGGCGAAAGCAAGCGGTCATAGACAATGGGTCAATGAATGGGCAAAGCTGGGGAACAGAATTTTACTTAGAAAAACAGGCAGTGGGCCCGATTTGACCCACAGGCCCCTGATTTAGAGAATCTGCTTCGGATTGGATGATTAAGAAAAGCCTCTCTGCAGAGGCGACCTCTGAGCTGAGTTCTTAAATGGAATGATGGTTAGAGGACCCAGATTTAGTCAGCCTTCCTAGTCCAATAGTTTTCAGAATGAGGTTCCTGCACCAGTAGCATTAGTATCACCTGGGAACTTGCTAAAAAAAAAAAGAAAAATAGAGATTCTCAGGCCTGGCCCCAAACCTTTGGAACCAGAACTCTGGAGGTGGTGACCAACAGTCTGGCTCAACAAAGCCTGCAGGAGTTTCTGCTGCATGCCAGTGTTTGAGAGCCACTGCTGTTGGGTGATGGAAAACCCACATTGTTGGAAACACATGGGGCCACGTCTTGACTCCACCACGTACCAGCTGTGTAGCTGTGGGCACCTAGAGCCTCAGTTTTCCTGTCTGTAAGATGGGGGTGCTTATGCCCAAGTCTAAATTAGCAGTGGAGAATGAGTGAATTAAACTCTGCAGAGAGCACAGGAAAATGCTGGCTGACACACACTAGGTCCTCATCCAGTGGTAGCTGCTGTCATCAGCACCGTCGTTGTTTGAATCTTCACGACACTGGAGCCAGATGTGCAATGCAGCTCTAGCAGAGGGCGAGCCCCTGAAGCTGCCCCGCTCCAGCTGTGGCTTCTGGCCTGGTCTTCCCAGCACTGGCATGCCCTGGGTATCGCCTGAACAGGAGGCTGCTAAAGGAAAACTCAAGATGCTTGTAAAAGCCTTTCGCTGGTCCTGCTTCTTCAGCTCCCTCCTGGGCCTGTTGACCCAGAGCACGCCCTGGTGGCTGGTACAGCAGGACTGTGAATTATACAGCTGTGACTCATCACCCCCTGGGCTGGGGCCACAGTGCCAGGCATCCGGCTTTGCCGTTCACTCCTGGAGCTGCTGACAGGTTGCTCTTTTTATGTGAGAAGCTATTTATACCGGGAGGGACAGAGGCTGGCAGATGCTGGGGGCAGGGAGAGAAGAATGACGAAGCGGTTCATCTCTTGAGGCCCACTGGGCGGTTTCGGCTCGTAGGGAGGGAGCGTGCAATCTAAGGGGCCCTCTAAAAATCGTCGTTAGGCTCGCCGACCATTTGCAGAGCGATGTCCTCATTCCATTATTCCATCAGCCCATGCTGAGCTCCAAATGGAATTTTCTGGTGCAGCGAGATGCCTGCCCCTCCAATTGAATGGGATTAGATTTCCCCTAAGCTGCATCTCCTGGTAAGCCTTCACCGCCACCCGCCCCAGTGTTTTCAATGCAGTTTGAGAGATGGGTGGAGAGGGGAGGCAGAAAGGGGGCAGGAGGAGGCCCCCAAGCAGTCACTGCTCTTGGGAAGCCAGTCCCATGGGCGACGCCATGTTTACCTTGGCTCCGGAGATGCGCTGATGTCATCAGAAGGCAATGGGAAGTATGCCTGCGTGCGCGGCATTCAGTAACGATGCCTGTTAATAAACTTGTTTTCAACGGGGCTGTCAGAGATGGGACTGGAACCTGGGTTCCCAGGCTCTGGGGCCTCTGCCAGATGAGGTCAGCAGCAACGCGGCCAGATCCCACCAGCAGGGACTTGTCAAGGCTCATGTGCAGGATGCGAGGCCTGGAGACGCCCAGGCTCGTTTGCAGAAGCCGGAGGGGAGGCCTGCTAGTGGAGCTCCCAGCTCTCCAGACAGATGGCTCCAGCCTTTGTGGGAAATTCACTCCGGGCTCCTAAAGATTGGGGGTGGGCCTCCAACTTGGACTTCCTGCATAAATTCACAGCTGCCGACGGAGCGGTCTACACCGTAGGCTGGTGTGAGAGTTGGTGTACTACCAAGGTGATCGGCTCTGCCTTAGGACTCAGCAGATACTTTGGGTAATGGCATGGGATGGTGGATGAATCCACCATCAGGTCAACAATTGGCTAGCTTCCTTCCTCCATCTGTCTACCTGCCTCCATTCATTAATTCATTTGTACATTCAGCCATGGATTCATTGGACAGGTGTTTATTAAGGACCCATGTCCAGGCTGTTAGTGTAGGTACAATTTCAGTGTGGCGGTTTCCCAGGTCCAGAGGCAAACTGGAGCTTTCCAGCACCCGCCTTTATATTTTGCTTCGTGTGGCCCGGAGTCACGCCCGGGTAAGACGGAGACAGTCTCTCTTCGTGGAAGACCCACGCAGACTCCCAGCGCTGTGCTGGCCTCTCCCATGGCTTCCTTTGAGTACCCATCCTTCCGGGCTCCTAGCGGTCAAGAGTGTAAGCTCTCGTGGTAACCAGCTGTGTTTGGGTTTCAGCCCTGCTGCTGTCTAACGCTGACTGAGTGGATTCACCTCCGCGAGCTTGCATGGCATCATCTGAAAAATCATGATGTCCTTACTTAATTGCAGCGTAGTTGTCAGGATTAAGTGAGACGAGGTTTTAAAAGTGGCTGCCTTTGTTTCCTTTTGTGTAGTCAAAAAATTGGAAACAGGCCAAATGTTCACCATTAGGTAGATGGGTAAACAAATTGTGCTGTAGTCACAGAGTGGACAGTTAACTCGGCGGCAAAAGGGAACAGACCGTTGGTATGTGCAACAGAATGAATCAGAACCTCCAACTCATTATTCTGAGTGACAGAAGCCAGACCCAAAAGTTCACGCTATGTGATTTCATTTACATAGAACTCTAGAAGATGCATATAATCTACAGTGGTAGAAAGCAGATCAGTGCCTGCTTGGGGATTGAGGAGGTGAGAGGGAGGGATGACACAAGACCAGGGAAACTTCTGGGGGTGTTAGGTGTGTTTGCTATCTTGATTGTGCTGATGCTCTCATGGATATATATATACACGTTGAAACTTACCAAATTGTATACTTCAAATATGTGTGATTTATTACATAGCAAATACCTCCATAAAGTGACTGAGTGAATGAATGAAGTTGTTCTTTAGCAAACAGGAAGATGAGCATCGCCCCAACCCCCATGTCAATGGTGGAGTCTTCCTGAGTTTTCATAAGTGTCACCTCGGGAAGTAACTAAGCCTTTCGGCCAATTACTGTCAGCAAGAGCTGCTTAGTGTTAATTATGCACAATAAAAAGGATATTTGGGGCAGAAACTCATCAACATCCAGATGGATGGTGCTGAAAAATCAGTTCCACAGACTGGCTCATTTCATCGTCTCTGTAAGTTCCCAAGTACGGCACCTACCATGTAGTTGGTACTCGGTAAATGACGGTGACGTTTGTCATTGCCATGGCGATAAGAAAGACTGATTAAGACTCAGTGATCGGATCTTGCCGAGGGAAGCCAGTGATTCCAGTGGTTTCTGAACCTGCGTTTCCTGATCCAAAGGAGTAAGTTGATAGCTAGAAAAGGGATCAGGAACTGCCACCTGCAGTCCTACAATCTGTGCCTTTCACAAAGGTGCCCGGCCCAGCGACTGGAAGCTGATAGTATTCACCTGGGCTCTGAGGACTCCAAGAAGGAGGAATACATTTTATGTAACGTAAGGTGCCTTGCAGCTTAGCTGGCTGTGATGCAGGACTCCATCTGCCTAGATTGGAGACTAACTTCTTCTGATTCGTACTTGGGAGGTTGTCTTTTTCTACTTTAAGTAAAGGTACCAAAAAATCTAGCAGTGCCCTAGGAGGGTCTGTAAATGCTAACTCACCTACAGTCCTGGGGTTCTGGGAAACCTCTTTTCTGACTCTTGCCAAACAGAGTTGGGAAAAAGCAGTGGTGTCTCCATCCTCCCTGGCATTTGGTGAGGGGTGCTGTGACTTCCCCGGGATTGATGGTCAAGATGATGAAGACTTTGGGCCTTTTGTGTTCTCTCCTTCCTCCTTCCATCATTCTGTAAATCACTGCAAGCATCGTAGCCTTGGGCAGAGAGGCAGCCAGGGGAAGGAGCTGAAATGCAGCCAACCGATTTTGCCAACTACTTGACAACTCTGTTATTCACGTTTATTGAGGAAGGTCAAACGATGTGGATAAATTTGAGGCTGGGCTTGCACATGGTTTTGAAACATCCGTCTTCTCCTGGGTCCCCTTGCTGTGTGAATAGTCAAGAATATTGACCGTGAGAAATGGCTCTGCTAAAATTCGGTCACTGAGCAGTCCTTCCCAAGCATGGTCATTAAAAGCCCTTGCTGTGGCATCAGACACACCTGGGACCTGATTGAGCTCTGCTGCTCTCTGGCTGTATTTATAACTGGAGTTGTGTCTTTACCTTAGTGAGGTCATTCTTCCTTATCGATAAAATGAAGATAGTAATGGCTCCTGAATTATAGAGCACCTAATCAGTATCTGGCATTTCAAGAAACTGAGATCCAAGTCTGAAGTTCTTGTTCAAAGATGGTGAGGACAAGAACTATACAATTGTGGAATACCAGCAAAATAGGACAGTACGGAAATTATTAAGGAAAAACCCTGGATTTGATCTTTTTTTTGAACTCCTGACCTTGAGCGATCCACCCGCCTCGGCCTCCCAGATTTGATCTTTAAGAAAAGAATCTCAAAGAAAGTATATGACTTGCCCATTATCACATAGGGCCTGAATTTAGAGAACATGTAATTTACCCACCGCTCTTCCACTTATGATATCAGGGGAAATACAAGTGCGGTTTGATCGCATCTTCTAGCTTCTGTTTCCCATCTGAAATACAAAGATGCGAAATATTTTCTTTCGATCATAAAGTAAGAATAAATAAGGCAGCATTTCCAGATTGTTAGAGGAAAGATGATAGAGTTCATCAATAATAATGGCTATTGATACTCCATAGCCTTCATAATTTTTGTCTTTTTGATCTGTCAATGCCTAATAGGTACATCTTAAAATCCTTCACTGCTAGGCCGGTGCGGTGGCTCACGCCTATAATCCTAGCACTCTGGAGGCCAAGGCGGGAGGATCGCTCAAGGTCAGGAGTTTGAAACCAGCCTGAGCAAGAGCGAGACCCCGTCTCTACTAAAAAAAATAGAAAAATTAATTGGCCAACTAAAAATATACAGAAAAAATTAGCCAGGCATGGTGGCGCATGCCTGTAGTCCCAGCTACTCGGGAGGCTGAGGCAGGAGGATTGCTTGAGCCCAGGAGTGTGAGGTTGCTGTGAGCTAGGCTGATGCCACGGCACTCTAGCCTGGGCAACAAAGTGAGACTCTGTCTCAAAAAAAAGAAAAAACAGAGAGAGCCAATTGGTCAGTTTTTAGGAATTTTGTAAGTCAGTTGTTAAATACAGCCATTATAAAAAATTTAACTATATAAACTTATAGGTAAATAAATTATATTAAAAACAAAGGTGAATACTCAAAATGCATCATTTCCTAATTACCATATTTCACAGGTATCTGTGCCCTTGAGGTTCTTTGGTCTATTCTTGCTGTGTGGTGGAAATACAAAGGATGGTATTGCCATCGTGCATCTCTTCCCAGACCCACGTCCAACACCATCACGTCTGTGGCTTGAAATCACACACACAGTGGGATTACGTACCCCATGGAAATTGGCAAGCACTACAAATCAGTACTTGATTTATTGTTTTATCGAAGCTTTGTGGTGTTTCTGTCTGCCCCTTATGGCTTTTGCATGACTGTAACTTTGTATCGTAGTCATGTGTCTCCTTGTCTTATCCTCTACCGGAGCATAACCTTCTTCAGTCTCAGGAGGTTTCTTGTTCAGTTATTTGCACGTCCTCTCTCCAAGCACTCAACAGCTCCTCACACGTAGTAGATTGAATTAGTCTGTTCAGCTGCCATAACCAAAAATACCACAGGTGGCTTAAACCATAGAAATGTATTTTTCTCACAATTCTAGATGCCGGAAGTCTTAGATCCAGGGGCCAGCAGGGTTGATACCTGTTAAGGCCATTCTTCCTGGCTTGCCGAGGGCCACCCTCTCACTGTGTCCTCCTGTGGCGTGGGCACCCCTGTCTCTTCCTCTTCTTATAAGAACACTAGTCGTCTCAGATAGGACCTCACCCCATGACCTCATTTTACCTTAATTACCTTCTTAGAGGCCCCCTCTATAAATATAGTCCCATACGCGGATTAGGGCTTCAGTGTATGAATCTGGGGGTGGGGGCACAATTCTGTTTATAACATAGACATTTATGAATTATGTGTTAGACTGATTCAAAGCTAAGAAATATAGAGTGACACGCCTGTCTCTGTGCTAGTTATATTACGTCATTTGAGCCTCATAGCGTTGCTTCCGAGTAGTTACTATTACCCTCGCTTCATACACGGAGACACTGACTCTCTACAAGAGATGAAGTAACTTGTCCAACTGTGTACAGATGGTCAGTGTAAGATCCGGTATCCGAACCCAAACAATCCGACTCCAGCGTCCAAACGCTTAACCACCGCAGGAAACTGCCCACCTGCTTTGTTCGTAGGTAGGTATATGCGTGTGTGTTTTGTCTAAAGGCAATCCCGAAACTGTTGCCAAAAAAAAAAGTAAGCAACTGTTGGGAAATTCTGCAAAGAGCGTCTTGGTAAAATTGTGGTAGGGGAATCTTTGTACGATCGCAGCCTAAGTGGAAAGTGCTTAAAACCCAAGTTCTTCCATTTCTGGGACCTTTTCTTTCAGACAGGATAAAATAAATAACCGTCAGATGGTGCTCCAAACTAAATGGAAAGTATTTGCTAACTAAACATTGCCGTTGCCTATTCTAAATAAAAAGTAAGGAAGACTGAAAAGGTTGGAAAGAGGGCGAGCATGGGAGAGCTAGCAGGCACAGAAGCAGGACAACTCATGTGATTTTGAATTAACATGACACCTGTTTAGGATGTCACGTGATTATTTTCCTTAATTGGTTTGAACAGAGTTAACTGCACTTGAAATAAATTCTCTCAATTGTGATATAAATGGGTATCGTTTTTGTCTCATCCTCTTAAAGAAACAGTGCACTGACGGTTATGTCATGCATCCTTCCCTTAGTTTCCCCTCCCCCCATCCTCCACCAGTCGGTAATCGCTGGTGAAAAGCAAGTGCTTGGATGGAGCGAAGAAGCTCAGTCAATTTTACTCTGGTTCCTCCTGAAACGTCCCCTGTGCATTCTCTTGCTGCATGTGCCTCTCTGACTCTTTTCGGAAACCAGACAGGCAGAAAGATGAGCATGTATTCATTCAGCACTTATTGAGTACCTACTGCATGCCAGACCCTCTTCTGGAGGTAGATAGTGAACAAAGTCCCAGGTGCTCCCATTCTGGAGGGAGGAGAGAAATAACGAACAAGTAAATCATTTGTTAGTGACTGATACGTTCTTTCAAGAAGACCAGGTTAGGGGCTTATCCATTTCAGCGCTATTGGCGTTCGACTCGGATCGTTCTTTGTCGTGCGGTGGGGTGGCTGAACTGTGCGTCGCGGGAGGTTTAGGTATAGAGAGGACTTTGGCTTTGGATCAGAGAGGCGAGGGAGATCACCCAGGGATCAGAGCAGAGCACTGGCCTGCCCTGGCTTATGTCTGAACGGAGTCCTGCTTGCTGGAAGATAGCAGACAGCGGGGGTGGGAGCCCGGGTGCAGAGGCAGCGTGGCCACGGTTCGGGCGAGCTCTCAGTCATGGCCAGACTGGTTGTGCGGGGGCCGTGGGAAGAGCTTGGCTTCTGGATCTGTCTTGAACCTACGTCTGCTGAAAGCCGCTGTTGAACTGGACACCGCGTGCAAGCAAGCAAGCAAGCAAAGGGAGTCTTTCAAAGATTCTTCTTTGAGAATACCCCGAATGAGCTTTGATTTCTGATTTTGATCCTAATCCTAGGGGAGCTGAGCGTGACGGAGACACTGTTTAGGCGTTAGGTAGGAGACTGTTGTTTCCTAAATTACTTCCCGAGTAAAACCAATTAAAATTATAATTTGGGCCTCCAGGAGAAAAGGGAAGAAGCCAAACGTGGTAGGATCTCACCTCCTAAATGCACTTAACAGCCCTTTGCTCCTATTGCGTGGGTAATGAAATCCTGGCAAGGAGGGGCAAAAGGAGCAAAGGGGCCCTCGGAAGCAGCCCATCCACACGTGTTCGTAGCTGAAATGCCACCTGATCGTCCTCCAGGTCCCCGTTTGGGGACCAGTGCACGCTCTTCCTAAAAGGCACCACGAGCTGCAAATTCAGGCAGCATCTCCGCTTTCTCTGTACAGCCTGCCTCTGAAGATGCTCGGGTGTATTCCAGATACTGCCTCCCCACACGGAGGTGGATGAAATGAGGTTCCAAGCCTCTCAAACTGCAGGTGAGGGGGAACGTGAAAGAAAGGCCCAATCTTCTAAGTAGTCCCTAGGTTATCACGGGCTTTTAAAAAGCCTTCTGAATACGTCAGCTCACTTCTGAGATTACACTTGGGATGTTTTTGCCTTTACCTGTTTGCCTTCTCCTTAAACGAGTGTTTCTCCTGGTGTGGTGTGAAGTGTCTGTTAAGAATGCGGAGTTTCGGGCTCCTTTCCAGACCCAGAGGGATGCAAATGGCAATAATGTTCATTAAGGGCCTCAGATGATTCTGGAGTACACCGATGTTTGAAAGCTGTGCCGTATCATTCAGGAATTACATTCACTTCCTAGTAACAGACACTGTAAATAAAGAAACAGTTTATTTCTATCCCTACTAAAGGAAGTTCCCAGATAGACCATCCAGGGTTTGTCTAATGGCTCTGTGGTATAATTTTTTTAAACAAAAACAACAAAACAGGCTGCTAACTTTCTGTCCTACCATCTTCAGCCTGCAGCTTCCATTCTTAAGGTTACTTCATGGTACAAGAAGGCTGCTGGAGCTCTAGCCATTCTGTTTGCATTCCAGACAGGAAGCAAGAAGGAGGAGAAATGGGCAAAAAGGACCTTGGCCAACCACTGGCCCCTTTGAAAGAACTCTCCCAGGAGTCACACCCTTCCATGTCATTGGCCAGAATCTATACGGCCACATGTAGCTACTGGGGAGGTGCCAGAGCTATTGTTCTTAGCTGGGCATATTGATGCTGTAAGTAAAATGATGGTGTTCTTGTTCAGGAAGAAGAGGAAAGTGGATGTGAGTGGGCAGCTATCTCTGCCACGGCTTCCTTATGCCACCATGCCGTGGTGTGGAGGAAAGACTGTCGAATTTGGGGAACATTTTTTACTTACTGTCAGTTCATTTGGAGTTTATTTGGGAGCTGTATGTTGGTTATGTTCTGGAGAATACCAAAGGAAAATGCATTCATCATTTCTGTGGTCAGCCACACAGACATATGGGAATCCACTGTATCTGGGGTTTTTTCCTTGTTTCCCAGCCTTGTACCAGTCTGTCTGTCTGTCTGTCTCTCTCTCTTTTTCTTGATAAAGAAGCCCATGAATCCATGGAGAACAGAGAGGGAGGAAGAGGAAGCCAAGTTCAAAGGTGGCTCTACCACTTACTATGAGATATCCAATCTGATGAGTCTGAAATACCCGCATCCAGGGTGTGGGGACAGTTCATGAAATACTGTACATAAAAACGCTTCAGGCCTTAGGGTCACTCTGTAAATAAATAGTTCATCGATCCCTTGCTGCATTTAGCCGGTGAGTAACAATTGACTCTGACATCGGTCGAGAAAGTCTGACTTCTCTTTCGCTGGCTTCCTGCTCAAAGAAAATAAGGATGCTTTGCTCTTGGAAAAATGCCCCTACCCAGAAATGTGAGCACTTTTTTTGCCCGTAGGATTTCTTGTTTTTGCTGTAGCTGGTGGAATCTTCTGCTTAATTCCTACAGATCATATTGGGCAGGGAAACAAACAAACAGCAAAAAAGAATCTTTTTCTTAATCGTATACCTAGAGGCAACTGTAAAATTGGGTGAACTTGGTCCACCAAGTTCTCTCCCCTTTTCTGTGCTTCCTGGATCTTCTGGGGAAAAATAGGAACCGTGTCCTTTGCCTGGCGACTGCGTGGGGTGGGCTGTTGAGGGAAAACGGTCGGAGAGCTCTGAAACCCACAGTGTTTTCTCCAGACTAACCATAGGACCTGAGAAGGGGTTAGCAATGCAAATTCCAGGCTCCCCGCCCCCAGGCCTGCTGAATTAGAAATCTGTGTTTTAACCTTCCAGGTGATTCTAATACAAACCATTGAGAACCACCGTTCTAAATAAAGTGCTCTGCACACTGCTTTTATTAGCATACTTTTTTTATTATTGTTATTTTTAGCATACTTTTCTCCCAAATGCGGAGTCACTGCCTCGCCCTGGCCTCTCTCTCTCTGCCCAGGCAGAAATACGATCAAATGTGCCGTTGCCTCTAACAAGCCCAGTCTTTCCATCTAGGTGAGGCCTTGCTTTGTAGACTTTGTTTGCACAATGACTAAAGCTCCTACGATCCCTGTGACACAGACAGACGTTGCTGCCAAGCCTCCCTGTTGGGGAGCAGCACCTTGAATAAAGGCCTTCAGCTGTTTCATTTTCATAAGCCAGTTTATTGTGTTCACAATGCTTTCTGTTCGGGGGACGTGGACCCAGTATGATTTTGCCCAGGGCAGAATCACAGGGACGCCTTTACCTGGAAACGTCAAAATGGAGCAAAGTTTCTAACGTATTCAACAGACCCTACTTCTGAAGAAATAAGCTCAATACACACAGGAAGAAAAATAAAATTATCAAGATACTGGGTCATAGCTCGGTAGTAATCATCGTTGTCAAAATTCTGTTTGATTTGACTATTTACTCCCAAAAAGGAACAAGTGAAAAACATGTTTGGGCTAAAATGAGCAATCTGCTGGGCCAGGCGCGGTGGCTCACGCCTGTCATCCTAGCACTCTGGGAGGCTGAGGCGGGAGGATCGCTCGAGGTCAGGAGTTCGAAACCAGCCTGAGTAAGAGCGAGACCCCGTCTCTACTAAAAATAGAAAAAAATTAATTGGCCAACTAAAAAAATATATAGAAAAAATTAGCCGGGCATGGTGGCACATGCCTGTAGTCCCAGCTACTCGGGAGGCTGAGGCAGGAGGATCGCTTGAGCCCAGGAGTGTGAGGTTGCTGTGAGGTAGGCTGACGCCACGGCACTCACTCTAGCCTGGGCAACAGAACGAGACTCTGGCTCAAATAAATAAATAAATAAATAAAATGAGCAATCTGCAGGATTTTCAGGGATAGTGCCAAATTTGATTTTTTTAGTGCCAGAAAATATACTCAATATTTTCCTATTACCATTGGTGCGGCTGGTGTTTGTTTTGGGCTATACAGTAGCTTATTACGGAGGATACCAAGGGAAAATGCATGCGGCCTTCTCGTATCCAGCCAGAAAACTCAGGAGACCTGTTTCTCCCTTGCTGTCATTCCATCTGTTAATCCCCTTTGCTCAATAAAAAACTTGGAAAGTCCAGCACCTAAACACTAGGAAGAGACTCAAAGCCAACGTGAGAGGGATCACTTTTTCACCTGGACATGAACAGGCTTTGAGGAGGATTGGAAGTCGTGAAGGATCAACTCACCCTCCCTCTGGGTAAGCCTGATCACCTACCGTGTGATGTCGGGGTGATTTGGTAGGTTGTGCCTTAATATGAACTGATTTATTTTAATCATGGAGCATCTTGCCACCTAGATAAGTTTCTAAGCCATTCATCAAATCATTGACTGTCTCGTGAGGGAATATTGTAGCACATTCTATATTTCAGGGATTATTGGAATACTAGTAGAAAGGCTAATTTTCCACTGGTGATCAGCGGGACTGAATTATAAAAGGTAACACAAGATGTCCAGGAAAGATAGAGCCGTATCCCCAGAGAGTAGTCACTGCCTCCACTGACTTAAGAATCCAGAGTCTTCAGGATGGACCTCAGCATTCCAAGGAATTCGTCGACCCCGAGGTACCTGTAGGGTTCTCCATCACTGAAAGTGGGCTCAAAGGCAGGAGAAATTTGGGGCGATCATCTTCCAGTGGCAGATTCCATGTCCTCTTGTGGCCCCATTATACACACTGCAGGATTTCTTGAGAAGACACCAGACCTTCACAATAATTTTCCATTTATCCCCCCCAAGATCAAACTAGCTGTTGAATAACATTATATCCCTTGCAACCTATTTTTCTTGCTTAGACTAGATAGGCAGCTCCCAGGGTTTGGTCTCACTCTACAAGCCAACAGTGTTGCTACACGTCTCGAAATGGAAGAAAGGCCAGGAAGCATCCGGATGTTTCCATTTGGAATGGGCCAGACCGGGTAACGTAATTATCGTTAGGTATTCGTGTCACTTGCTATCAACGAGGACCTCAGGCTTTGCCTACACTGTCAGTTAATTGTCACAATCTTCTGGCGAGTCTTCTGGTCAGCTCTGTAACTTGCTGGGGAACCTAGAGATGGGAACGGCAGGGCCAGGCCGGGGCGTTGGGCTCTACCTGGCCCTGCTGTGGCAGGTGCAGGGAAGACTCCACCGTGGGTCAGCCTTATCGGAGAGGGCTTGGTTCAGGGTACCCGTTCAGAAGGGCTCTCGAGGACGATGGGCAGAGGGATGTGTGAGGAATGACAGGTGATTGAGAGGAGGGTGAATCGAGCTCAAATTAGACTCCACGTTATCAAGCGTCCACAGTGATCCATTTCATGTTGGCAATGGTCCCTAACGTCCTATAACTATATCAGGAATTGCAAGAATGACAAAGTGGGGTTGCAACAAGGCTTTTCTGCGAGCACAAAGCCCATTCCCCGAGACACAGAGTCCAGTGAGGCACAGGGTACCGCGACTCTCCTGGGGACGGAAAGGCGTACCCGTCTCTGATGGGAAAATGGCCGGCTTCTCATCCCAAGCTCATTTATGATCGGGGCTTTTATTTCTTCCCCAGAGAGTGCTGGTGGTCTGCGGGTGGCCTCCGGAACCCAGAGCCGTGCCTTCCCGTCCCAGAGCGGGGCTGTCTGCCGGGTAGCTCTAGGGAGGGGTCACGGGGCCCTGCGAGTCCGTGACAAGCGCCCTGCTTATGGTTGCCTTTGGGATTTGATCAAAAGGATGATAGGCGTACGATAGTGAATGGTTACCATCCCTAGTTATGAAAATAAAGGTGGCCTTCACATCTTTTAAGGCCCTGTCGTCACAAAGCCTTTTTTCCCCGTCTCTTCCAACACTTACGACTCAGTTTCTAGCGATCAAAGTAGACAGAGCTTTCCCAACTCTTCACCCCAGCATTCCCCAGACGTGTTCCTATCCGAGCCTCCCCAGATGCACAGGAATGAGACCCCATTTGTGGAGTAAAACAAACCTGATGGATTTCGAGCCCCCAGCCTTCCGCGTTCTCCATTTGGTTGAATAAATGCCTTGTTTCGCAAGAGTTGGTCGTGATGCTATATAAGATACTTGGAAGTATTTTCCATGATGTCATCTGAGCTTGTGTGATTTTTCTTTTTTTTTTGCATCTCCTATAGGATAGCATACTTTCTGTTTCAGTTAATTTTTTCTTTCTCTGGTTTCGCGCATAGCTGGATGATGGAATGTTTGTTTTCTCAGGCAACATGAGGTGCTTATTACCCGCCCCCGTTGTCGTGAGGGTCAAGTGAGCCTCACGAAGTGCAGGGATACGTCCTAACAGCCGTCAACCAGAACGTTCTAGGAGGTGCACCGATCCTCGTGTTAGTGATGATGGTTAATTACACGCCCTGCATCCCAGATCTAGTGAGTTTGTTTCTGACGGCTGTCAGCTGCTGCGCGCCTCTCGCATGGCTCCAAACCCGGAGGCCTTTTGAGGTAGGCGGAGGCTCAGGTGCCCAGGAGTTTGCCAAGCGCCAAAGACTGGCATTGCCGAGGCAGGTGCTGACTTATCCCGTTGGCGAGCGAGGCATGTCGCACGCCGGAGACCAGCAGAGAAAATGGTAAAGCCGGCTCTCGGGGGAGTCTGCCGAGAAAGCCCTTACCCTCGGGGTTCCCCAGGAGTCTCTTTTTCTAGGAAAATTTACGGGCTTTATTTTTCCCTTGCAGAGAGAGGGAAAGGCCCAAGATGTGGGTGATTTGCTCGAGTCTCTCTTTAAGGATGAATTTCTCAGCTTGCCATAGGAAACTCATCTGCTTTGGGGTTTCAGGAAGGACCAGGGATGCGGGAGTCGGTTGTGTCCTGCTGGGGGGATCGTCTTTTCCAGTAAGTGGGCACAGGCTTGAGTGATGGGCGAGTGATCCATGTGCTTTCTGTCCCCAGGTTCACCAGTACTACAGCTGTCTCCCCGAAGACAAGGTCCCTTATGTCAACAGCCCTGGAGAGAAGCTGAGAATCAAGCAGCTATTACACCAGCTCCCGCCCCATGACAATGAGGTAAGGGGGCTGGACACGGGGGTCAGGACGACTTCTCTCTAGAACCTTCCGTGCATTGTTACTTTCTTCATAGTCAGAAGGCTGTGATCTATGAGAATGCCCACAAAAAAACCCTGGCCATTTATTTTAGGTTTTTTAGCTTCCTTAATTAGAGCCAAAAGAAGCTGGCCATACTCCTTCCTTCTTCTAGAGAGAGTTTCTGAAAAAGCAGAGTCTCCTTATGAACTGGACTAGCCTCTGTGCTATCTGGGGGTAACCAGGGAGCGCCCAAATTGATAAGCTCAAGTCCAAGTTTTCTTCCTCGAAGAAGAATGTGCCACGAGGGTCGCCTGCGTGTATGTTAGAGAGACGATTGACATTCCCCAGGCCATTTCGAGCCCTGCAAAAACCGGGTGACCCTCTAGAATTTTCAGCCTGGTGTCATATTCCATGAGTGCACAGGTTTTCCACATTGCACGCAGCAGACTTTACATATCCAGATGCACAGCTCTGAGCATGTGTGTTTTGTCGTGGTGGGGTCCGCCTTGCCTTTTGTCCTGCTGAAGGTGTGGCCGGCACACTGTCCCTTTTATCTGAACCCAGAAACGTGGCACAGTCAGCAGACGTTTCTAGCTTTGAAATCAAATTGATCATGAAGGGAAATTTGTAAACATGCTTTTCAAAGATCACCATGCTGGAAGGGAGTAGGTTTATAAACTAGAAATTAATTTTTAGTCATCAGGTTTTTAAGGTGGAATTGAACTGTCTACTTTGACTGCATTTAAAACAAAAATGTGGTTTTACATTGAAAAGAGAAATAACCCCTTTAGAGAGCTGGACACCAGCTTCCTACCAACCCCTTCCCTCCCTGAGCTGGCGCCCATCAGCTCAGTCCCAAGGGAGATGAGTGTGTTTTTTTCGTCTTATCTTTCCACATTTGAGTAAAAGGGGATCATCTGAGAGCCTCAAAAATAAATTTGAGTAAGCGGGACAAAAACTTAAAGCACATCCCTAGAAAGAAAACTGTGATTCTCTTTCCTGCGGCTTATTTCAGACTTCGTAAAACAAATATGAATAACGCTTTCTCCTTTAAACCTGAGAGCAGGCATTGTAACCTGATGCCCGGTTATCTCATTTGGAAGTGAGAACTCGGGTTTTTACAAGCAGGAGGGGTGTGCCTGCCTTTGAAAATCTGTTCATAAAATGTCAGTGGCGTGACCAGGTATTCTGGGATGTCCGGGACACTGGAGTTCTCTCTCTGAGACATTTATTTACATGAAGACTTCTCTCTCTTTTTTTTTTTTTAACTGTTTTTATTTAGTGGAGGGAAGTGATCGTCTCTTCCCTGCTTCTAGTGGTTCGTTCTGCTTCCGGTTAACTGTGATTTCACCAAAAGAGATACCATTCAAATTACAACTCACTATTGCTGGGAATTCAGTGTGTGCGACCCAGTGGGCAGATTTGGTTATTTGATACGGCGCTTGTGGGGACAAAGGGTGATTGTGATTCTAAAGCAATTATTTGATCACCCTCTTTTTCACCCAGCTGAGGCATTGCTGATAGATACAGCTGCCCTGGTTTTCAAACTGGGATGCCGCCATCCTAATTCAGAGGTTTGCCCCTAACCATCTGTATGACGAAGTATCCGAGCAAGGCGGTTACCCTTTCTGACATCCAGAGGACTCCAGAGGAAGACGACGGGTGGAGGAATTAGGACCAGGTTTCCTAAAGCATGGGATGCACATGACTCTGGGATGTGGACATGGCCAAAATCAAACCACATAGTGGGAGAGTTACTGCCTTTTAAACTGTATTTCACCCCCTGTGAGAGAGTGTTTGAATAATCAAGGAGGAAATTTCAGCCTGGAGCTGGCAGGAGTCTCACCCCTCTAGGCCATGCTGGTCTCCACGCTTCAGCAGGAGTATCGAGGCATCTCCTACAAGCAGAGTGGCCTACTGGAATCTACCAGCATGGCTTGTTCTCACTCTGCTTGTATAGCCACCGTCTGCTTTTTTGCAGGTGACGTTGGTTTTCCATTTATGGTCATAATATACCTTCTTTTTAAATAAATGTATTCAAGTTTCCCAAAAAAGCGGATCCGTATTGAAACCAGCGTTAAGTAAAGAATAGTTCAAGACTATGGCAGGATTTCCAAGGTGTGCATACCTAAGGGAAGAGAATGGAAATTACTGGATTTAGATGTCTTTAGGGTTGTCCGCCTGAATTCTGTGGGTCTCTGTGTTTAACAAGAAGGGAAATATCTTTGGCTTTGAGTCGCCTCGACCGAAGCTCGGCAGGCAGCCCCTTTCCCCCTCGCACACAGACGGACACGCAGGGGCTTCCGTGCAGCCCCCCCAAAACGCCTCTGGACCACTCCCGAGGCTCTCGCCTTTGTTCCCCTGTTCTTCCAAAGTGGGACACGAGAACAGAAGCCGTGAGCACCTGGACAGCTGCTCCGGCTCACTGATCTGACGTCACTCCGGGTATCGAAGATCATTTATGTGGGGCACGTGCGGACGAAAGTGTCCGGTCTCTAGAATCAGTTTGCAAGAAGGGGGGCATCCCAGATAATTGCTGACACCAAAGCCAGCCCGGAGGGTTTGGTGTTCGTGCGGTGAGCAGAGCGTGGCAGTAAGGGTGAGGAGCGGCTGCAGAGCCTTCAGCCTGCCCGAGGCTGAGCTCCAGGGTTCAGAGCCTTGAGTGAGCTCTTTGGGCCAGGAGCAGTCTTAGCAGAAACTCAGCTTACGTCTCTCCACGGCTGGTGGTGTTGACGTTCAGGCAGAAGCAAATGGGGGACGTGTCTGGTGAGAAGACCCACAGCACGGGCTTCAGGAATGTCAAGGGGCAAGGGCGACATCCTCCAGGCCGCTCTCCGTGTCCCCCCAGGTTCGCTACTGCAACTCCCTGGATGAGGAGGAGAAGAGGGAGCTGAAGCTGTTCAGCAACCAGAGGAAACGTGAAAACCTGGGCCGAGGGAATGTCAGGCCCTTCCCGGTCACCATGACGGGAGCTATTTGTGAACAGGTGAGCGTGGATTCAGGGGAGCGTGGTGGCATTGTTCTGGCGTCCTGTCCACCATGTATTCATTCGATGATTGTTTTACTGAGTGCTTACTATGTGCCAGGCACAGTTCTAGGCCTCGGAGATACCGCACCGACCAAAAGACACAGAAGTTTGATCTCGCCCTTCGAAGGAGTTATGTTCTTAGGGAAGGAAGCCAGACAATAAATTTAATCAGCAAAATAGGAAAAAAAAAAAGACAGCAGGGAATGGGGCTAGGAGGCACTGGACGTGTGGGGAGGCTGCAATTTTCGGTAAGATAGTCGGGAAGACCCCACTTGGAAGGCAGCATCTGAGCAAAGATGTGTGTGCAGCCCACCGCGTTCTCCCTGGGACCTCCCTGATTGGAAGAGTCTAGGTTTGCTTTTCTCCTACCTGTAGAGTGCTCCGGGCACAGTGGGGGGAGGATTTTAAAGGCAGAAGGGTAGGAATCCAGCTCTCCGGGGTTTACCCTGACCCTCCTCTCAGCTGCCAAAAGCTTTGTGGTGTTGATCGTCATTTCTGGCGCTTGTCTAAGTCCTGCTGCTTTTTGACAGGCCCATCGAACGCCGTAGGCTCTGGGTAGACCCATCAGGTGCTGAAGATAGGTCGGCTGGATCAATGACGAGGGCACAGGATACTGCCCAAGGGGAGCAGGTGTCCTTTGCGGCCCTTTTTTGAGATTTCAGAGGGGTGGGTGAGGGTTCAGGTGGGAAGGAGAGGCTACTCGACCAGAGATTTGGCAGTGGGGTCTTCATTGGTTCAAAGCACCCTTTTTTTTTTTTTTTTTTTGTGAGACAGAGTCTCACTCTGCTGCCCGTGTGAGAGTGCCGTGGCCTCAGCCTAGCTCACAGCAACCTCAAACTCCTGGGCTCAAGCAATCCTCCTGCCTCAGCCTCCCGAGTAGCTGGGACTACAGGCATGCGCCACCTGGCCGGCTAATTTTTTCTATATATTTTTAGTTGGCCAATTAATTTCTTTCTATTTTTAGTAGAGACGGGGTCTCGCTCTTTCTCAGGCTGGTTTCGAACTCCTGACCTTGAGCGATTCTCCCGCCTTGGCCTCCCAGAGTGCTAGGATTACAGACAGGCGTGAGCCACCGCGCCCGGCCTCCAAGCACCCTGGAGACCTACTGTTGAGATGCAGGTGGTCAGTGGTTGCGACTCGAGAGTCACTGTGCCCAATTCAGGGCCCTCGCCACTCTCCAGTCAGTCTCCGGAAACCAGGCAGGCGAGGCTCACCTAAGGGGGAAGGAAGGTTGGGTGATCTGTGGGCAGATGCCAAGAGCAGCATACATAGCAGTGCCAGGATCGTGGAGGCAGAAAGGCCTTTTGAAAGTTTTACCCACGTTCCTGCCAAACGACCCTGACCAGGCTACTTTCCCTCGGTTTTGTCATCTGCAAAATGGGAATAACAAACCTTGCAGAGTTATGGTGAGGATTGGCTGGGATCGTGCATGCATACTTTAGCTCTAGGACGATAACCTTGGAAGGAAGGGATGGTGCTTTCGCTAACACGCTGCCTGCCTTTTGTCGGGTCATACCCACGGCTGAGCTCCCCGAGACTGTTCCACGAGGACTTGACTTCATTTTCTATGATGCATTTCAACTCGTACCATGTCCGCGGCATGGGAGAGGTTTGGAGGTCGCTTCTCCGCTCTTTCGTCGTTGTCCCCGGAGCTCAGCCACTCACATGGGACCCTAGGAGTAGACTCAGGCTGTGAACCTCACGGCCTGTGCCAAGGGCAACAGAAAGCGTCATCTCCCTGGACCCGCTTCTTCACACCGCATTCCTCCCTCAAAGACCTTCAGACCATATTCTTTTTGTTCCAACGCCAACTGTCAGCGTGCGTTGTCAGTGATCCTGCCCCGTTCCTTTCCAGATAGAGGAGGAAACCTTGAAAATGGACGCGAAAGCAGGGCAGGGGGATGAAGGAAACCCGTCCTGTAGCCTGGCCTTAGAAGCAATGCCCGTCAATCAAGACTACGCAGAGAGATGCTAGGAGAGGCCGGCTAAAAGCAGGCCTGGAAGGCACACAGAAAGTGGTCAGGGGTGGGCATGTTTGGTAGACACCCCCTCCTACCCAGAAGTCCAGCGTCCCCTCCCCGGCCTGCTCCTCCGGGAGTTAGACTGGGCTGTGTCTCTGCGTGGAGTTTGCAGCCGCTAAAAGATGCTGAGGTCGGCCGGGCGCGGTGGCTCACGCCTGTCATCCTAGCACTCTGGGAGGCTGAGGCGGGAGGATTGCTCAAGGTCAGGAGTTTGAAACCAGCCTGAGCAAGAGCGAGATCCCCTCTCTACTAATAATAGAAACAAATTAATTGGCCAACTAAAAATATATAGAAAAAATTATCCAGGCATGGTGGCGCATGCCTGTAGTCCCAGCTACTTGGGAGGCTGAGGCAG
>CAUYRT010061358.1:0-21754 GCA_963574885.1 Lepilemur ruficaudatus
TCCACTCCCCAACTATTTTTCAAGCATGTCCCACCCCTCCACAGTGCCCACCACATTGCTCAGATGTGGGTTTGCCCCCCACCCCCAAAATCCCTGGTGAACACCACCACCAAGCTAAATTCTTATACCCCAAGTACTCAGGGGTACTCAGAAACTAACCAATTTTCTCTTCTCTTCTTACCTGAATGTAAGGAGATTTTCTCTTCCTTTTTACAAGAAAGTATCACTGAAGGTAAATCTAACTTCTGAGGCAAGCAGAACCCTCCTACATTGTAATGCAAAGGTTGGCAGTTTTCTGAGGGAAGAAGCTTTTGATTTTTCTGGTGTGGGTTTCAAAGAGCTTGATTAGATTTAACAACATTGCCATTGGTCAAGAGAAATGCATAGACTCTGTGTACAAAGAGATATATTCCAACCACTCTGACCACCTCCAGTACTGCTTCATGGGCTCTGTGGATTTAGGTGTTTATAATTCCACCCTTGCTGGTCAAAGTGTTATCTGCAGAACTGCAGCACTAGCATCATCTGGGAATTTGTTAAAAATGTAGAATTTCAGGCCCCCACCAAACCTACTAAATCAGAATCTGCCTTTTTGCAAGATGCCCATACAATTTTAATGTACATTAAAACTTGAGAAGTATAGCTTCATGTGCCATTTCCAAGAGCATCTGAGTGGAATCTTCCTTACAGAGAACATTTCACCCATCACAACTGCTTGGTCGTTAGCAAGGGAGAGTGGCCAGGATTTGAACCTGAGTTTGCCCAAATTCTAAACCTCCATGCTTCTCATTGTAAAATATTGTCACCTGCTAGTGCTAAGTACCTAAACTCTTGAGCCTTTGCTCTCCTATGTATGAAATGAGGATAATCATACCTAAATCATAGAATTCGTGGTGAAATTCATAATATAATATATAAAGTCCCTAGATCAATACTTGCTTAGTAAATGGTGGCTATTGATGATAATAAAAAGAAAGGTTGTGATAAAAAAATGATAATGATAATGTGAGTAATAACAACAAGTAGTAGTAGTAAAATAGCTATGTGCCTTAGAGGTGATTAGAAGACACAGGTGATCCACAGTCATAGAAAGTAAATCTGGGACAAGTGTTGAAGATCCAAGAAAAACAAAAACCAAAAGCATAGCATGTCCTCCCACGACCATTCCAATCAGAGACTATTCCTACAAAATTTCCTGTCCCTCCATCTGTGTGACTCAGGAGGAAATCTTAAACCACTTTACCCAGTCAAGTGACTCTGGAAAAACAGGGAGTAAAGTAAGCTGTGACCAAAGAGAGTAGCCAATCTGGACTGAAGTAGAAGTTTTAAGAAGACATTGCTCGTAGGAGAATTTGTAGTCTCTACTACAGCTGGATGCAAGCAGGTGTGTCCTGGACAATTTTGAGTGGGTATATATGGCAGCATGGTGTATTAATCACAATTCTTCTTATACCAAGTGGTGGAAATCCAGTGTAAAACAGACTAAGCAAAAGAGGTTTTTATTAAAAGGGTAGTGACCAGTGACACAGTTTTAACTCTGGCTTAACATATCCCTGATGTTAACCAACCACCTTACTTTTCCTGAGACTCTCCCAGTTTTACCACCAAAAACCCCACAACCAAGAAAATTCCTCAGTCCTGGGCAAACTGGAATAGTTGGTCCCCCTAGCCCAGCTTTGTATACTGCCCTCTTATGACTCAGTGTATGAGAAACATTGCTCTTAATTCTTTTAAATGCTGTTTCTTTATAAAATTATTTAAAATCCATCATAGATAGATAATGATGATAAATAGGTAGGTAGGTAGGTAGGTAGATAGATATAGATAGATCTTTCTCTCTCCCTCTTTTTAAGATTATTTCCTTAAGGACAACAAACATGGCCACAAACCCAGAGACAAAACCAATGAGTTAATTGAGGGAAAGCAACATTATCAGATAGGTGCATTTATGCCATGTTTTCATTGGTTTCCTTTTAGATGCAACCCTCGCAGCTTTCAGGGACAAACACCAGGAGCAACCTGAAAACCTTCTAGCAAGGGCAGAACAAAAATGTCAGACGAGAACAAATAAGCAATTCTGGTTTGGGAATGCAGTCGGGGATTTGCCCTTTCAAAGGGCAGCGATCTAACAGCTTGTTAGTTAGCCTTTTTAAAGGCCAGCAACCAGGAAAATAGACCACTGAGTGTGGGTCACTCCACAGAAAACAAGCCACGTTCCTGTGGCTATTTGCAATGCAATAAGAAGCGCCAGTCCAAGAGTAAACCCAGTCACTCTTGGTCAGGGGCACCAGAATAGAATTTCAAAATATTGTTGTAACTCTAGAAATGTTTGACCTGGGAGAGCCTTTTTAGGATTATATTCTAAAGAAATAAGCCAAGTTACCAAGAAAAAGATGACATACAAAAATGTACATTTGGGGGTTATTCAGAAATCTTAAAATGAATTAAATTTTTGGTCACAAACAATAGTATGCCTAGAGAATAACTATCACAAAAATAAAAGAAATAATAATTGAGCAAAATAGTATACTCTGTGCCTTCAATAGCCTATCTTATTTAATCCTTATGATAATAACTTCTTTAGGTAGACACTATTTTCCATCCTCATTTCATTCATGAGGAAATAGAGGCTTAAAGAGATTGAAGTGAATTTCACAAAGTCACACAGCTCATAAGCTTCAGGAGGATATAGATCAAGGTCGTATGGATTCCAGAGCCAAATTTATCTGCTCTGTAATACTTTCTTTAAAAAACTTAAATATGAGTAGGAAAAAAACTGATTATTTTCATCCTTTTCAATAAAGTAGCATCTTTTGAAGCCAAAATTCTGCCTATATTTTAGCAGAATGTATTTGGACCCTGGAGACAATGATTTCTTTCATTAAACAGAGCATTTGAGCATCAACAATGACTAAAAGCTATATATCCTAATATTAAACATTTTACCTGAATTAATCTAAAATGGCTGTCCATAATGATTAATTTCTAAACCTAACTTTTACAGTTTCTAATTCCTCTGGCCTGTGTAGAATGTGCCTCTGGATTTTATTTTACTCAACATTTATCCTCTGTTTAGAGGATATATTATCTTTAAATAAGAAGGCAAATGTTATTTGAGCAAAGGCTAGGGACACATTCTGTGCCCTTAATACAAATAATTTTAAGCAATTTGACAGATAGAGTGCCATTACATCATTTCAGATACTAATGGGCATAATAATTCTTCAACATTCTCATGAAACAGAGCTCTAAAATGAAACAACTGAGTGAAAAGAAAATGTCAAGTTATTTATGGCTTCCATCTCTATTTTACGAGCCATAGATGGAAGGGGGTCCTTTTGTGGAGCCTTGTGTCCAGCTTGACCTTGTCTGCAGGGGTGTTCGTTGCTTTTTGCCAACCAGCATCTCCTTCCAATTCCTCAGGTTGCCCTACCAAAGTTTGACTTGGAAACCACCCTCCTCTAATCTTAGTGCACCTGGTTCACGGAAGCTGACTCATCCCCAGCCCCAGGAGTAGCCTTATGATAAAAAGCCAACATAATCAGAGCCTCACATCTTCTTGCCAAAGCTAACTCAGGATAGACACTTGACACATGAAGGCCACTCAGAGTCAATAAGACTCAATTCTAGGACGTTTGCTAGAACATTTAGGAAAAAGAAGATAGTCCTCCTCAGAGATTGCTAAGTTTATAAAAATGTAAGTCTGGAGCTTCTGCAATACCTTGCTTCAAAGAGTAGCATCTATTGTAGTCAAAATTCGGCCTATATTTTAGTAGTATATACTGTCTGTACATTTTCCTCCATGGCATGTTTCTAATAAGAGAAATCTTGGTCACAGTAGAAGGAATATCTTATTAATTTAATAATACAACTCAGTAACCATGAGAATTAAAATAATAAGGTTATACTGTGGGGGGGGGAACTTACCCTTTAACCAATACAAATTATTGTTATCAACTTATCAATAAATAGTCAAATTAAACAGAGACATCATTGCCTGTCATGTAAAAACCCTAGTGAATTAACAAAGCAAGCATCAAAATTTGTATCTTTTTCCCTAGCATCCACACTAGATTGTATTTATAGATCTGAAAACTCATTTTGCATAGACGTTGTCAAGCATTTGCATTGAACTGCAAACTTAACTCAAAAGTGCTTAAAAAGAAAAAGCAGAACTGAGGACATTAGAGGACATTAGAGGTCATCTACCCCTTTGGGAAATTTTCCTAAGTCTCAGAGTTAGTTGATGCAAAGAAAATCTGGTCTTGATATCCTCAAGCATTACAAAATATTTTGTCACTGGAACAATTGTCTTTCAATATAAAGATACTACCTACTCACAAAATATACACTGTGAATATGTTTTAATTTTCTGTAAAACACACAGTTCTATCATGTATTTGGGTGCCTCCTTGAATTAAAACATGTTCCCTGTTCTTACAACATACTCCCTTCTTCTCTCCTTCGTGAACCATGAGTCATGTTGTAGATCACAGCTCAAATTTTGTTCCTTTCTCTAACTCATGCCACATATGACATGTTTGTCTGCTATATATATGTTCTTGTGTAGCAGCTATTTATGGGTGGGTGTGTCTCCCTACTGGAATGTGAGATATTTATTTGCTTTAGAGCTTCCCTCTCCAGTTAATAACACAAATCAGTGTGTGGCACCCAGTGAGCATAGTACATTTGTTAGCTATTAATAATTATATGATGGTGATCATTACTTGCCAAAAACTATTCCAAATAATATAAGTATAGTCAGTCATTGCTTTTAATTTTTAGTATTAACATCTTTATTTTATAGGCAAGAAAACTGTTATAGAAATAGTAAGAGGCAGAGCTGGGATTTAAACCCAAAAGACCTGGTTCTATTGTCCACGATTTTGCCACTGTAATAAATTATCTCAATGCATATTCTTGAATGTACCATGTAATATCCAATTTGAAATTATGAAATTTCATATGCATAGTGAAGATGATGAATTCAATGCAAATACAATCTGACTTGTGTAGGAAATCTCTTGTAAATCCTTTGAGAAATTTGAATGATGCTTAGTTAGCATGGGGTGATAAACACTATATGGCCAATCATTGTTAGATGAATGGATTCATGGATAAATAAATGAAACTCGCAAAAACTATATAAATTGAAAAAGAATGGTTAAAAGTCATTTGAAATAATGCCTGGAAATGTATTATATTGTCAAAATTTCAAAATTCTTTGTGTTTGTATTATAGTTGCTGCCAATTATTTGTACAGGAAAATGTGGTTGCAAAATGTTGAAAGAAGTTTACAGAGATATAAGTACTGAGACCAATTTTTTTGCATTGTGCAGGTTAGGAAGTTTCTTATTTCTTTGCACTTTAAATCTCATCTTCTACTTAAAAATATCTCATTGGGCTAGCATAAATCTATGCTGAAATGTTACATTAAAAATATGCCAACATAGTATTAAGTGTTCATGTCATTTCTTGTAGATATCATTCAATGAGTTTTTTCTAGATATAATTTTCTGATCAAAACGAAGTTGATTAAAAATAAATTAAAAGTAAATATGCATGGATTGTTTTTTATTCTGATCTTGATTTGGAGGTGGAAATAGGAATGCCTTATTCAGTTTAACCTAATGCTAGCCATACTGGTGAAACTTTGATAATTTACATGCAGCATTTGGGAGTTCCTGGCTCACTAAATTTCAGACATAAAGACCACAAGTGGTTAGATGAATTAGATAATATTTTGTATTACCCAGATGTGAGACTTTTGTGGTTGTAACCAGTACCTGATATCCACATCCCTAAGTCTGCAATGTTCCAGGTAGAGATGTTTTTCAGGAATTTCAAGGACTGAAATAAAGTTGCTGTTTATGTTCATAGTCAAAGCAAGGATTTTACTTTAAAATCATAAAAAAAATTTAAAAGGTTTGCATATAGTTTCATCCTTGCATATGCATATAGACACACTCACACGCTCTAAAATATAAAAAGCTGTGCTCTCTTCTATGAGTCTGATTACTCTCTCAAATCTTACAAAAGATTGCACACTAGGAATAGTACCTTCCATGTCAAAATTAATTGCTTTTTGGGTAGTCACTGGAATTAGGAACTACCTATTTTATAGCAAGTTCCATTTATCTCAGACGTATAGCTATGAGCATCAGATACTTGGAGAGTCAGTTTGGCCCGATGAAACTTGTTTCTGGAAGTGTACACATATACAAAATTATAGCTAATCAGCCTGAATCCATATATCTCATAACTTTTTCCCCTGAAGTTATTTTATTTTCCCAAAGTATTTCTTTCCACTCATTCACTGACATAAATGTAGCGAATAATTTGGTGGTGGTTGTTATTGTTGATGATGTTTCATCCTAAGTGATGTATCTTAACCTTATAATTTTAAAAGATAGTGGAGGTTATTGGCAGGATATCATGAATAAACAGAATCATAAGAAACTTTATGGGTTGTGAAGTTCAGTCTCTGTGCTTTTATTTAGTTTTGCAAAGTCTGTATAATAACACTGTAAAAACAAGAGTAAGCAGGTTCTTTAGAGATGAAAGTTTGGTCTCAAGCATTCACAGCCCTCTGCCTTCTTGTTTGAGATGTTAGAGTTAAATAATATTCAACATTAAGAAGTACTGAATGAATGTCCTCTCCCCATAGCAATTAGGATGACAAATACCCTCCTCTCTACTGACCACTGATGACATGGTGGCTTCAAGTTGCAATAGTTCCTGTGTCCTAATTACTGCCAAGAAGAAGTCAATATCCAGTCTACTAAGATTAATAATATGGTTTTTGGCAAACATTCTTCCCAATCCAAGCAAGCATGCTCAATCACCTCATCTAGCCAGTGAGTTGGTTCAGTCATAGGAGGGACCCAGGCTGACATGTGGCTTAGAGGAAAAGGAGTGCATTCATGCACTGGTGACACAAACAGTGGCTATGCTTGCAAATGGTTAACAAGGCTCTCCAGGAGCGGGTGGGGGATCAGGGGAGAGAGGGAACATTTTGTGGTGTTTGCTAATTTCTACACTGTAAATACTCCCCCCACAGCCTCTCTCAAGCTGTTCACATGACACTAATGGGTTCACAGAACAATTGGCTCTTTTGAGCCAGTGTGAACTGACTCCAGCACACCACTGAATATATGTCAAATAATTCCCATAAATGAATGAAAAATGACCAATGGGGTAAGTGCTACAAAGAAAACAATGTGCATTCAACAGTATTTTTTCTTGGCAAGGAAGGCAATAGAGGAGTAGCAGGTGATGTTATCTGCCCTCTACACACTCACATGCACACTTGTGCACACACACACACACACACACACAACATCCCATGGGCATTCACCATTTCGTTATACACTAATAGCATTCTACTGCAAGCACCTGAGATTTTTGCATCTGAGGGCTTTCTCTCAGCCCACCTGTGGGGCACACAAGAAGTGCCAGGAAATTAATATCCTCAGGAGCAGCCCTCAAAAAGTGACAAATGGGAGTAGGAGAATAAACATCCCAGTTTCATTGTCCCCAGTTGGGATAACTCTGAAATATGTTCCGCACCATCCCCTCGAAGGCCCCCGAAGGCTTGCACCTCAGGTGTCTACAGAAGTCACCTGCTCATTAACGCTCACTGTAGATGGGCTTCCTTCCCGTCATGGCATGTCTGGAACTCTCTCCTACCAGTTTTTCCTAAAATCGCTTCCCAATACTCTGGTTTCTCCTCAAATTGTATAAATCTTTCACCTTTTACTAGAATCACTTCCTAAATAAACCACGTGCTCCAAATCCTTGTATCTGAGTCTATTCTATGGGCAATAAGCCAAAGACATTAATCTTTTCTAGAGAAATAGAGATAAATCTGAAGGAAGAGCAGGATTCAAGTAGCAGGATAAGGAAGAAAGGGTGTTTCAGACAGAGAGAACAGCATGGAAGGTACACACACACATGCACACACACACACACACACACAAATACTATTGTATTAATATATATGACATGTGTGTTCCTAAACGTCACCATGCTATACAAAGTCACACAATAAAGTTAAGGGAGTAACACTCAAAAATGTCGTGAGTGGCATACAAAACTGAGAGGAACCTAGTAAAAATGGCAACATGGTTTTATATGTGCTAAAATGGTGACAAATGCATAAACCATTTGTGGAAGTGGTTATAAGAAAGATCGTAATTCACATGCTTTTATTTTTGTGGTGAGGACGCTCAAAATCTACTCTCTTTGCAATTTTCAAGAACAAAATACATTGTCATTAACTATAGTCACCATGTAGTACAATAGATCTTTTGAACTTATACTTCCTACCTAACTGAAATTTTGTATCCTTTCACCATCTCCCCAAACTGCAGCCCTTCAGCCCCTGGTAATCACCAAGTATACATATTTCAAAACAACATCTTGCACATGATAAATACAGACATTTTTATTTATCAATTTAAAAACTGAATGAATAGGACATAAATGTAAAAAAAAGAAAAAATAGATTGTAGTTTGTGACTTACTGGATACAGTGGAAGGAGGTTATCAAAATTTGAAATCTTTTGCAGACTTAAATCCTGGGCATGTTTTTCTGCCTTTGAGATATATGTCCTTTGGGAAATCTGTTTTTAATAGATACCCATTTTGTCAAAATTGAAAATTCAATCCAATGAATACCTTTTTCAATTAACTTCTTGTATCAGCACTAGAAATTCCTTTTGCGGCTTTGCCATCTGCACTCACAGCTTCACCCAACAGCTAAAAGCTTTGGAAATTATACCAATGTTTGAAACCTCTAAACCAGCTACTAAAAAGAGACACTTTTGCAGAATTAGATGATTTTATTTAAGGTTTTCATATGTCAATATTACTTTCTCTTTGATTGTAAGAGACATTGTTTCTGATTATTTTTTCTTTCTTTGGTCTTCAATCCATATGCTTAACAATCTTTCCACTTCTTTTAAGTCTTTAGGCCATGTTCTTATTGACTTCAGAGCACCTGAAGTTACAGACCTTTATTTTATTTTCACAGCACTATCTCTGATGGTCCACAATGTGGATTTCTTTAAACCTGTTGCTCAGGAGATATCCCTTGTTCTCTTATTTCTTTCAATATGTAAAGCTTTTCTTTTTTATGCATTGCTGGCGATTTTGACCCAGGACATATAAACATGTTTGGGGTGTTGAGTGAGTGTTTTCTTGTTGTTTTATTTTTTGATATAGTAAAGTTCATACATACAAAAAAAAAGAGCAAGACACATTATAATATGTGCAGCAAATCAAGATAGCTGTTCTACTGTTTGAAGAGTGCTATGATTTGAATGTGTACACCAAAGATTATGTGTTGGAAACTTAATCCTCAATGCAACAGTGTTGGGAGGTGGGATCTAGTGAGAGGTGACTAAGTCATAAGGGCTCTGCTATCATGAATGCATTAATGTTGTTATCTAGAGAGTGGGTTAGCTATGGCAAGAATGGGTTTCTTATAAAAGCAAGTCTGGCCCCCTCTTGTTCTCTTGCTCTCTGGCTGTGCTCTCCTGCCCTTCTACCTTCCACCACGGGAAGACACAGCAAGAAGGCACTAGCCAGATGCAGGACCCTTGCTGTTGGACATTCCAGCCTACAGAACTGTTAGAAATAAATTTCTACTCATTATAAATTACCCAGTCTCAGGTCTTCTGTTATAGTAGCACAAAACAGATGGACAGAAGGGGTGCCTGTGTGTGCGCACAGGCAATTTTTTGTATCTGTGCCTTGCTCAGGTGAGCTTAGTGCAGTTTTCTGAATTCACCTAGTGTTTCTCAAGGATGAACTTGAATATACGTAAATGAAAAGTTTGCGTCATTTCAAATTGTTCCCTGACATATCAATGATGTTGGGATAAACTCATATTTTCAAAACAGGCATTATAGCAAAACTGATGTGTGTGTGTGCGTATGTGTGTATGTAACATAAAATAAGACACTGATTACAGATTATAGTGCTAATTATAGAGCTGGGTGAATAAAATAAAGAAAACAATATGTCCCCTGATTTCTCTGCTAAAATATTCTGATCTCTTTTACTATATTTCTGTTGAGGAAATATTTCTTGCTTTAAATGAGTACAGAGAAAGAGATATGCCTTTCATATCCAATACTTTGGAATTATAAAGAGAGATTAGAGGTATAAACTAGAGGAAATCAGAATATTAACTTCTCTAATAAAGTTGAACACCGTCCAACTTGTGCCAACATGGAGACAGTGCTTGAACAGTGTCTTAGAGCAAGTTCCCTGCAAACAGAACATGACATAGAGATTCATGTTCACTGTTCATTAGTTAATGATTTATTAAAGGAGTGCTTTCAAGGAAAGCCATATAAGGAAGGAGAGCATGCAAGATGGGGAAAGGGAAGAGACCAAGCAAAGATGTGGTTTGAGGTGAAGCCTAACTTCAGCCTGATCTAGGATCTCTGGAGTATAGATTTCACTAGAGAGTTTTCCCCACCTTGAAGCAAGGGAGCTGGAGTTTTGAATCTCTGCCATATCAACAATTGGCCGAGGAGGTGGGGAGGGAACATAACTCCAAGATATCTTTTGGAAAGACTGCTCAATCACCCAAGAGAATTTCTCTGAGAAAATTATGGGGGTGAGCCCTTTGCAGCAGCACCTACAACAGCTGGTAGATGGATGCATCAAATAGATAAGAGGGATCCCTGAATATGTGAATAGTGGACCAACAGGGTCTGCTGCAGAAGGGAGGCACTCTTTTTGAGGACCATGTGTCAGAATCCAACACATTATCTTAATCAGACTGTCCCCCACAATTACCTTGTATGACAGACATTACTATTATCACCATTTTACAAATGAATTAAAGGCTCTTAGTGTTTCAGCCATGTATTCAACATCACACATTAGTTAGTGTGAGAGTCCATTACAACATCATTTTAACCCATAGCTCATTGCCTTTTTCCACAGTAATGGCATATCACATGTTTGGTTTGTTTTGTCTTGAATTTTTTCTATTTGCTAGATGGATTTGGTTTTAACCATAGAAATCTTTCTTTTAATGAAAGCTTACACAGAAACCCACTCAGTAGATCACGAAATGGAAGTGATCCCTTTTGCATCTCCATCTCAGCCTGCCCATGGGGCACAAAAGAGGTACTATCAGAAAATCACACTGTACTAGTCCCTGTTGACAGACAATTCTCAATGGGTTTCTGTGTTGCTCCCATTTTCTGAACAAAGGCACTGAGAGCTTTTAGTCTGGACTATCTTTTCAAAGGTAATTGTCCAGAAAACAGCCTGGGACAACAGTGTCTCCCTCCAAGGCAGAGGGTAGATTTGGTGCCTGAGCAGAAGGCCCCTGGGGCCAAGTTTGGGCAGGTTTGCTATCACGCCACCACCACCCTTCCTCCTTACAGGAATGGATGTTTTCCTAAGCTCAGGCTCCTCAGCTGAGACACAGACCCACAGTGTGTGTAGCATTCATCCAGGCCCCACTCTGTCTCAACCCATTGCATTTGGGGGACAAGAGAAACCACTGTGAACGTGAAGCTCATGCTGCCCACTGTGCCATGAGTAATAAAGTCCTTTGCCTCTGACACAGAAGTGTGTGTCCTCTGCCAGCATCTCTGAAACTGTACCAAACTAACTTGTTAGCTTACGTGGAGGGTAAAAATCTCAGAGCCTTCACAGTTTCTGGCATACCCACCTACTGTTCATATAGGTCACTCTGAAGTGAAGCTCATTAATCAGCATTGCACTTTCTGGATTTCACCACATAATTCAGTTAGGAAATGGTGATCATTTCTCTCCAGGATATTCCAAACCAAGCTGGCAGCTGAGAAAAACCCGAGGAAGGACCTAGGCCTTTGACAGTTAGAGTCATATTCAGGCATGCCAGCAGCTCACTGATGTGCCATGGATGTTTCCAAATGAAACAGTTTGGAACAAAGCTGGCAGACAGAATGGCCCTCTCAAAAGCTGTGAAGGGCATTTGGCCATTTAGGCTACTTATTTGGAAGCAGTACGAGTTTGGATTTAACTTGATTGCCTGGTGTTTCTTCTCTGTGTGAGTTCCCTTTATAAAATCACTGCACAGTATGATTTTAAGAATTAGAAGAAACACAGATACTGTAGGGTCTATTACAAATATCAAGACAGAGGAGTCTACACTAGAAACCACAACACTCAGTAAAGCTAGGAAAAGTTTCAATGAATGCATGTTATACAGAACATACATTATACTAACTTAATAGTTACTATATTCAATATTGAGAGCATTATATCCATTGGATTCAATGTCCAATATTAGTAAACATACCTACAACTCTTCACAAATGCTGCCATTACTTAACAGTGAGTATTTTAAGAAGTTGGGTATATGATTGTCTTCATTTTAAGTTTATGGCACATTTAGCAAATGAAAAAATATTCATTTATGTTGATATAGAAATAATAACTAACATTTATGGATATATGCAATGTGTCTGATTCTATGCTAAGCTTCTTACCTACATTTTCTACTTGATTGTAATCATAACCATTGAGAAAGCTACTACTATTTCAAACAGTTTGCCAAAGAAAGAAATTGCATCTGAGAGATATCAATATAATCTGGCTATGGTCAAATAGCTAATGAGTGGCATATCTGGAATTCAAACTCAGTGGTCTTCAGTTCAAGAATCTAAGATTTTAAGCATTTCTTCACAGGGCTTGGCACAAATAGCACATGCCTAACAAACTGTAGCTAAGATAATCAGTGATATTAACGTTAATGCTGCAAGCATGGAAGTATCTATAGGCTAAAATTGTGCAGGTTACTTCTCTCTCTGTTTCAGATGGACCACCTTTAAAAGATAGGAGTAGCCAGGCATGGCGGCTCACACTGGTAATCCCAGCACTTTGGGAGACTGAGGCCAGTAGTTTGAGAGCAGCCTGGGCAACACAGTGAGACTACTATCTCCACAAAAAAAAAAAAAAAAAAAAAATTAAAAATCAGCCAGGTATAGTGGTGTGCACCTGTAGTCCAGCTACTCAGGAGGCTAAGGCGGGAAGATTGCCTGAGCCCAGGCATTCAAGTTTACACAGTGAGCTATGTCATGCCCCTGCACTCCAGCCTGGGCAACGGAGAAAGACCATGTCTCTAAAAATAAATAAATAAAAATAAATAAGATAGGAGTAAATTTTATAATCTCTGAAGTTTATTTCTGGCTTCAGTCTTCTGTGATTCTGTGTCATTTGTCTCTCTTCTATATTGATTGGCACGTATAGGTCCTCATTTCATCAGAGCCATAGTGCTTATTCACTCCTCCTGCAGAGGGTAATTCACCCAAGCCCCCTTTGCTTACGGGCAGGCCTCTGCTCCCATATTCCTCATCTGCTCTAGCCCCAAGAGGTAAAAATGAAGTACTTTTACAATTTTTCCAAAGGAGCTTTCCTTTTCTTATACATTCAAAAGAGAACTTCTTTTGGAACTGCTTTGGCGGATGTTGTGGAGTATTTCTGAACAGATGGTGCATTGTCTTCAAGGAAAGGGTTGGCTTTGTTTATCTGGAGACCATTTTGACCCTGACCACAAGGGGTTACCCGCTAAGTACACTATGGATGTTATTTCTAACACATGGAGAGTCAGCATAGTGACCCAGAAACATGAGGAAACCCCGGGAGAGTGGTTGTGAATAACTTTCTCTTTTGGGATTTTCATTTTTCATTATGTCTGACATTTTTGAAGCTGAGCTTTTTAAGAAGTACCAGCTTTAGAAGAACAGACTGGGGACGTATTTCAAGGAAATGTAGAACAGTCACAAAAGAAAACATATATGATAGAAAACGTGCCCATTTGAGATGGGAAATGGTGTATATGTAGTGTCTTTTATTTTCTTGGTTAGCCAAATGAAGTGTCAGTGCATTGTTCTTAGAACTTTCAGAAATAAACAAATAATCAAATCACATTTGCCTTTTGTTTGTTTCAAAACATCTGTGATGTTAGCTGTCAGCCCAGTGTTTGATGTTTCCAACTGCAGAATACATCTGTGCACAGTAGAGAAATTTCAAAGTACCTCTCACTTTAGGTATTGAGATGGAATCTGTACTCTCTGTGTTAGTATAGCTGAATTATATTGGTCTGGCAATTTAGTTGTGATATTGTTTCCATTCTTCCCTGGATGTGGCTGTTCTAAAACTTGACAAATAGGAAGATGGTTACTTACCTTAAAAAGAATCTATTCCTATCATAACAACTTCTTTTTATTGGGAGAGTTTTATATACAATAACAGGCTAAAACTACCTGTCTATCAGGGTATACGAAATGTGGAGGTGACTACATCTATTGTTTTACAAATTTATTCCCTAACTACTACCAGACTCCTGGCATTGTGGTAGGAGCTGGCAAGAAGAGTAAGGTAAAAAAAATCATAATTCCTGCATTAAGGCAAAGCTTCCCAACTGATAGGCAGCAAATGGATTACAGATGTGCCCTGAGATATTGATCACCTCAGTCTTTGCCAAGGCAGGAACGACCAGAGGTTGTGAGTCTTCCTAGCGGGTCAATTTCCTCCATAAGCAGGTTTTTCTAGGGCTCTTGGAACACGGGCCTTAGCTGAGTGGAGTCTGACTATTCTCTCTTCTCCAGTCTACTAAGTTGGCAGCTCCAGTGAACATCACCTGGCACTGCCTAACCTGGCATGCTGCAGGCAGCCAAGGAGTTCTTCCACCACCTGGGCAACTATGTCAATGGTCAACTGAAAAAGTTGTTGTTATTGGGCATCTAGAAACTGTGTATGAGGAGCTGTTGAAGAAGATTTGGTTCAAGATACCCAAAGAGCCTAAAGAACATGGTGGGTAGTTCAAGGTGTTGTCTGTTGATGAGGAAAAGGTGAAAAGGTTAAGCAGAGGCTTTTGTAAGGAGCAGCTTCAGGAAACGGCAAAAACTGTCTTCCTATATGTCTGCTGTTTCTTTGGTTTTTGTTCTTATGCAATAGATGTACATATTTCCAGGGTACATGTAATAATTTAATACATTCATATAATCAAATCAGGGTAACTGAGATACCCATCACCTTAATATTTTTTATTTATGCTAGAAACATTTGAATTATTCTCTTCTAGCTATTTTGAAATGTACAACAGATTAATGTTAACTATGGTTACCCTACTGATTTATTGAACACCAGGGCTTATTTCTTCTATCTATCTGTATATTTGTTATTTCTGCTATTTCTGTCCATTTGCAGCCTGTGTGTTTTCTTTGGGATTTTGTTTTTGTTTTTTGTTTTTAGCACACAAGCTAACTTCCAGATGACTGTTTTAATAACAGAGACATACTCTACAAATTATAGCCTCACCATTGTTTTGAAATATTCAACATGGAAAAGTTTGTTTAAATTCTAAACTCATTCCCATTATGATAACTTGTTTCAACATTACATTTAACTATGAAAGATAAGGAAAACCAGTTCAATTACTGAAATATAATGTCAGCTGCTATAAATTTTTGAATGATTGTAAAAAAAATTTTAATGTGTTATCACTCATCTGAACAAAGTTTCTCGCAAAATGACAATTTGCAAGAGTTTGAAAAGGTGAGGTCGCCATTTGAACGACAAACGTAATGCTATTAGTAGAAAATGAAGAGTTAGAAATTTCACTTCTGGAATGATGTATCAGAAGTATGTTTTTTTTCTGCTGTTTCTCCAAGTGCAACTGCTATGGACTGAATATTTGTATCCTTCAAAATGGCTATATTGAGACCCTGGGATGTTATCAGCAGGTAGGGCTTTGGGGAGTTAGATGAGGTCTTGAGGGTCAAGCCCTCATGAGGGGATTAGTGCCCTTATAAAAAGACATGTGAGAGAGCTTGGTTTTTAATTGCTCTCTGCCATGTGATGATACAACAAGAAGAACATCTGCAAACAAGGAAACAACCCTTCACCAGATACCTGATCTGCCTACATTTTGATCTCAGACTTCCCAGCCTTCAGAACTGTGAAAAATAAATCTCTGTTGTTTAAGCCACCAGTCTATGATATTCTGTTACAGCAGCCTGGATGAACTAAGCCAACATCTAAAAACCCTGGACAGTATGTCTAAAATAAACAACAACAAACACTTTGGGAGATGAAGAAAAGTAGACAGACTGACTAGGGACCTTGGGTCTCGAGAAACAACACAGTAGTGAGTTCCCTGACTCTTCGGCTCATATACTCCAGGTTTAGAGCTAAAGAAGTTAGAAATCCAGAAATACCAAAAAGTGCAGAAACAAAAAGCCTGAACAAAATCCTACTTTCTCCAACAATGAATCAGGAGAGGGGTATCCAAGCAAGACAGAAACTTTTTTTTTTAATCTTTGATAAAATTTTATTCATTCAGAATTTATAACAGCCTAGGCTGACAAGTACCTTTATAGCATCCATAAAGAATGAGCATGAGAAGCAAATTATTAAACCTGTTTGCCAAGCCTATTTACCTTGTTTATAAAAATATACTGGGAAGAAACCTATCTTAGTAATTTTTTTCTTTTTTTTTTTAAGACAGAAACTTTTGATAATAAGCACTCCCTCACAACCACACACTTTTCCAAGTAAACATTGCACTGAACAAAGTTAAACAGTTTTCAAGACCATTGTAGTAGAGGAGAGAAACTAAACTCAACTCCACTTAAACAAAAAGCAGAAGGGCTTTTAAGTGCTGGGGTGAGCTAGTGGAAAAGTACCAGAAGATGTTGAAGGGCAGGTGATCAAGGGGGTGTGTGGAGCACATTGAATTATTCCTGAGTTTGCAAATGCTCTTCTCTGGAATTAGGTCATCTGTGTTTGCTAATTGGTGCCCATGGAAGTGCTTCTCCTACTTCCCAGCAGAGACTGGGGGATATTCTTCCAAGTTTACATTTCAGAGAGATGTTTCCTAGGTCCATGAGAAAGACATTCCTGGATTGTAAAACTGGCAAACAGCTTTAAAAGATTTACATCTCAAAGATGCAGAGAAAGGTATTAACAAGTTTTCTAAAGTAAACGCTCTAAAGAAAGGGAGGTCAGGACCATAGAGGCAGAAAAAGTCTAAAGTGTGGTCAAACTGAGGGAAACATCAAAGCTTTCTAGGTCACACCACAAAAGAAATTGTAGCCTGGCCATACTCCCACCCACACAAGCAAAGGTCAGTTGGGAAGCCAAGATATCCACCCTTGCAAAGCTGTGCAAAAATGCTGAACACCCCTGCCCAGGTGGTGTCAAAGAAGGGGAGGTAAGGAACCAGGACTTTCATCCCCATCCAGAAGTGACAAAGCCCTCCTTTGTTTGGAGCTGAAGAAGCTAGAAATCCAGAAATGCCAAAAGGTGCATGAAAAGTCTTAAATCAATAATCCAAGCTCCCACATCAAGAACCTAGAAAATAAAAAGCAAAAGAACCCCAAAGCAAGCAGAAGGAAAGAAACAATAAATACAAGGCACAAATCGATTAAATTGAAAACAGGAAAACAATAGACAAAATCAATGAAACAAAGAGCTGGTTCTTTGACAAGATCAGTATTCACAAAACTCTTAGCAAGAGTGGCAAAGAAAAAAAGAGAGAAAACATAAATTTTCAATATCAGGAATGAAATAGGGACTGCAACTACAAACCTTGCACACATCAAAAGAATAGTATGGGAAGACAACAAACAGTTCTACAAACAGCTCTACACCTAAAATTGACAACTTAGATGAAATGGACCACTTCCTCGCATTTGAAATGTTAAAACTCTCAAAATAGAAATTTCCAGGTCTAGATGGGTTCACTGGAGAATTCTACCAAACATTTAAAGAAATAGCAATGCTTCTACACAACTTTATCCTGAAATAGAAGAAGAAACATTCCCCAATTCATTTTATAAATCTGGTGTTACCCTGATACAAAAACTAGAAAAAGAAAGTACCAAACCAAACAATACACTACGGACCAATATTCTTTATGACTATAACCTCAAAAATCTTTAACAAAATAGAATTCAGCAATATATTTAAACACACACATCATGATCAAATGGGGTTAATTCCAGGGATGCAAGACTGGTTTAAAATCTACCAGTGTAATCCACCATATTAATATGCTAAAGAAGGAAATCACATGATCACATCATTTCATGAAGAAAAAGGATTGGACGAAATTAAACTTGTTCATAATAAAAATTCTCAAAAGATAATAGAGGGGACTTCCTCAATTTAAAAGAGTATCTACAAAAAAACTACAAGTATCACTATTTTTAATGGTGAAAAACTATGTTTCCCCCTAAGTGTAGAAACAAGGTAAGATATACATTCTCACAACACTTTTTCAACACAGTCTAGAAATTCTAATCAGTATAATAGGGAAAGAAAAGGAAATAAAAGACATATAGATTGGAAAGGAAGAAATAAAACTGTCACTATTTGCAGATGACATGATGCTCTATGTTGAAAATCACAAGGAATTTATAAACAAAAACTCCTAGAACTAATAAGCTCAGCAAGATCATATCATATAACATCAAAAACCAATTGTATTTTTCTGTACTAACAGTGAACAGGTTGATAACAAAATTAAAACTACAATACCATTTATATTACTCAAAAAATTAAATACTTAGGTATAAATCTAATAAAATATATGTAAGACTTGGGTGCTAAAAACAATATAATGCTGACAAATGAAATCAAACATTTAAATTTAAATAAATGGAGAAAGGATGAGGTTGATGCAACATAGTAAAGATGTCATTTCTCCCCAAATGGGTATACACGTTGGATAAAATTCGTACTAAAATCTCAACAAAAATTTTTGTAGATATTGGAAAGATTATTCTCAAATTCATATAGCAAGACAAAGGAACTAGAATATCTAAAACAATTTTGAAAAAGAAAAACATTGGGATGAATAAGTCTCTTCAATTTTGAAGAGATATATATATATATCTACAATAATCAAGACTACATGAAAAAAGCAAAGGGATAAAGAGATAGGTCAATAGAATAGAACAAAGAACCCCAAAATTGACCCACACAAATATGTCCAAATAATTTTTTTTATAAAATTGCAAAAGCAATTTAATGAGAAAAGATAGTGTTTTCAACAAATGGGTACTGGGGTAATTGGACATCCATGGGAAAGGAGGAAAAAAAAAGGAATCTTGACCTAAGTTGCACATCTCATACAAAAATTAAACCAAAATGAATCAGTGGCTTAAAAGTAAAATGTAAACCTATACAACTTATTGAGGGAAAAAAACAGTAGACTAAAAATTTTCAGGATCTAGCAATGGACAAAGAGTTCTTAGACTTAACACCGAAAGCACAATTCATAAAAAGAAAAATCAATAAATTAGAGTTTATCCAAATTTAAAACTTGGCCTCTGCAGAAGACTTTGGAATAAAACCAGTTACTGAGAGAAATATTTGCAAGCCATATAATCCATCAAAGGACTCGTATCTATAATATATAAAGAATTCTCAAAATGCTACAGTCTATAACCACATGACCCAATAAAAATAAAATAAAATAAATAAAAGTTTAAAAACAGGTAAAAGACATGAAGAGACATTTCACTGATAAAATGATGTGAAATGATGACAGGGATGGTGATGGTGGCAGTGATGATGATAATGATGAAATGAACTGATAAAAAAAAATATGCACAGGCAAAGATGTCCAACACCATAAGCCACTAGGGAACTGCAAACTAAAACAACAATATGATATCACTGCACAACTACCAGAACAGCTAAAATTAAAAAGAGTGACAGTATCAAATACTAGCAAGGATATGAAGAAACTGGATCATCATACATTCCTGGTGGGAAAGTAGAATGGTATAGCCACTTTGGAAGCAATTTGGCAGTATCTTAAAAAACTAATCATGCAACTACAATACTATCCAGTATTTGCAATCTTGAGCATTTAACCCAGAGAAATGAAGACTTACATTCACAAAAACTTGTTGACAGATGATTACGAGAACTTTATTCATAATAGCCCAAATCTGGAAACAACACTGTGTCTTTCAATGGGTGAATGGTTAAATAAACTGTATTAATAGTACATCCGTACCAAGGAGTAACACTGAGCAGGAAATAGGGGAAAACTTCTGATATATGCAAGAACCCAGGTTACTCTCAGTGAAAAAAACTGCCATTCCCAAAATGTTACGTACTGTATGATTCCATTTAAATAACATTTTGAAAATGACAAAACTATAGAAATGGAGAACAGTGTAGTGATTGCTAGTGATTCAAGAGAGGGTAGGATGGGAGAGAAGTGGTCTTGGCTTTAGAAAAGGTCAACATGGTGCATTGCTCTGCATCTGGAATGTATCAATATTAATATCCAGGTTGAGATATTGTACTTTAACTTTGCACGGTGTTACTATTGGAGGAAGCTTGAGAAAAGAGTACACCGGATTTCTCTGTATTATTTCTTACATTGCATGTGAATCTACAATTGTCATCAAATAAAAAGTATTTAATAATTAATTAAATAAATATAGTCATGAAAGCAAGTCCAATTTCTTATTTAAAACTTTAAAATATTTATATTCAATATTTCAAAACTTTCCTAATTTTTAAATTTTACTTGTCATCATAATTACATCATTTTAAGCAAATGCAACTTTTCACAAGCCCCATCTTACCTACAGTTTACCCCAAAAAGTCATAAAAATATAATTTATATAAATTCCATGACATACAACAAGATGGGAAGCTGACTTAAAGAATTCACTTTAACAACACAGTAACAATAAACATTTTTTGAATAAACAGACCCTGCTAAAACTTTGGTGGTACATTTTCTCATTTGATTTTCAAAAGAAATCTACATGATAGCTATTATTGAGGAAATAATAGCATTCCTTTGATGAGGAAACTAATTACTGACAAACTTAATTAAATTGCTCAGGAATTGGTTAGGAATTGGTTAATTGGTTAAGGATAGGTTAATAATTGGTTAATAAAGGTTAATAAATGCATGTATTTTTCAAAGGACAACTTTTTTAAACATGAAATCTTCTGATTTTTAAACTTTAGCTACTATATATTTATTTAAGCACAGTATGTTCTTGCTTTATAAAGGCCAAAGAAAATCACATGCACACACAAGATTTCATGCCCAGGCCAACAGTTCGTAACTTCTGCAATAAGCAATGTAAACTTATATGATCAGATGTGCCCTCAGGTCCACCATATCTTACCCACAATCCTAAAATCCAAAAAGCTCTCAAATCTGAAGGGTTTTTTCCATAAATTCAAGGTAAATTCATTTGGCTGCAAAAATGCAATTGAACTGATATGATACAATTTTATATGTTTGCTTATTGTGAATTTGTATCTCTTTTATTCCAGAAATATTAATGTGTTCAATTATGGGATGCTGCTGCACTCTTGCCACTCCATACTATATAGAACATGTGTGTTTCATATTACCTCTCTGAATCTGCCCCCATTCCCCAAATCTGAATCCTAAATTACAACTGCTCCAAATAAGTTTGGCTAAGGGTTTGTGAACCTGCATTAGGAAAATATTAATAACTGTTACCACTGTGAAAGATAAATGCCTTTTACTGAATCCATTTCCTATCCTGCCTATCTTCTTTAGTTAAAAGTCAAGTTTTTCAAAAAAAGATGGCGGACGAGTAAAGCCGCCAGCCAGAGTGTCTCCGCAAAAAAGACAGATTTTAGAAGAAAGCGGGAGAATTAAGCAAGCAGACAAGTATACATCGGACGAGGGTCAGAAGGAGGGATACCTGAGACCACGAGAGAC